>APFE031666485.1:0-12158 GCA_000404065.3 Pinus taeda
TAATAGTTGATTTCTTTTAGGAGAATCGTGGTATTTATACCATGGTATTTTGATAATACCCCTTGATGTATTTATTATATATAAGAGAAAAGATGTAAGTCGAGGTCATGAATAATGAATGAATAGTAATGATAGAAGGATAAGAAAATATATCTATATCTATTTTGGGCTTGAAGGAAAGGTTCCGCAGCTGAGTTCGTAGAGCCCTAATGTATGCAGCTAACTGTGCAGGCACCTACAACTATGTGTGCAGGTCAAGTATTTGTACGTTATTCGAAGAGTTAATATAATAAGTATAGTTTTGATGGGCATAACTTGTGTATGGTTATTGTGTATCTTTTTCTTTCTATTAAATATTTTGGTTATATTTTATTTCCACGAAGTATTATTTATGGTTGTTAACTGGTTAAGCAGATAATCCAACCCTATGAAGTAATTTATGTATGATAAAATAACATAAAAATACCACATGATGTCATCTATGAAGGCTGCAGAGAGCTACTTCTACATCCTCCCATTATCGCTTTGGGTGAGATTGTGATATGCTCATAGATCATTGCCGAAAGGGCGAGTGATTGAGGGTTTTGTTGGTGTGTAGTAAACTGTGAACCTAGGAGAGCTCAAACAAAGGCAACAATGCAAGAGAAAGGTACTTACAAAACCTTACCTCGGATCTATCCATCCTGAACCAACATAGTCTTCGTCTATAATAAATGCAAAGGAGATGCTATTAAAGGGAACTAAACAACTTTGCAAGGAAATAACGGTTTCCTATGGACTGAGAGTACAGGGGGCACAAAAAATGTAGACTTGATCGAGTGGAATTTGGGTATAATATCGATACTTCTCATATTATCTCCCTCAGGCCTACCAAATGGTTGTATATATACCACCTCAAATTGGTTATTTCAGTTAGCCCATGGGCTTGTGTAGGTGGTATTTTTGTAAGACTCGTAAACCAAGCACAAAAAATAGTGTTTTATCTATTTTTTGAAGTTTTAAAATGTTGTACAAGCATATAGTTCATAAAAACCATGTATGTACATTTCTTTCTAGTGGGAAAAGTTTCATATGAATTTTGAAATGATTATTTTATAGATGAAGTCAAGTCTACGAGGGAAAGGGAGCTAATTAGGCCATAGAAAAGAATTTGGTCTACATGAGTGATGAAATATGCTATAACATTAATTTAGAGTGGTGACTCATAAAGGTGGTTAGAACACACAACCCACAATTTTTGAGGTCAATAACCACCTCTAATATTGACAAGTGGAGTGACACAATGTCAACATAGTTGAAGAAAATGAGAGTAGTGAGTCAACATAGTTGAAGAAAATGAGAGAAGTGAGTCAACATAGCCATTAAATGAAATTCGATTAAATGATATATTGCATTATCGAAAGGAAGGAGTTGGACACGCCATTAAATGGAAACCTTAGGTGGCAAGAATAATATTGAAAATGAAGTATACGGGTAATGGCAGGGTGTTACTATTTTGTTCCTAAATGGTAAAGGCAACAATGATCAATGCATTTGAAGCCACAAATAACGTTCGAATGTCATGTTAACGAACTATTCTGATTTTAGATTATAAGGTAATGGTCGGCGATATTATTGAGATGTATCACACCATATCAAGGTTCTTAATACAAAAAATTCATTTAATATCTCCCATTCAAATTGAAACTTTAAACATAGCCTTATAGGATAATTATACGTATTCCCTGCCATCTATTTGATCATATGATATAATATAAACTTCATCAATTACTTTGATAGAAAAGAAAACAACCTCGACATTTTAGCCAAAAGGTATTAAACATTACCACCAAAATTATATTATGAAATATACATACTTTATGACATATATCACACATTGTGATAACCTTATCTACCTTTTTGAAACGATAGACAGTAGCTTCAATCGCCAAACACATATTCCATGTGAAACAATGTTATCTCATTATGCATGTAAAGGGACTTCATAAAAGTGTAAATACCTGATCTATGATAACATCATAATACATTTCAACCATATAAATGTATGGAATACCTTCTGTTGATAACGACTTAATCAATAAGGCATTAAAATTCATTTCTAGACCTTTAGTGTTATGAAGGAGGCAATATATGAAATAAAGCCAAAAATCATTCACACACTTTGAGAGGCTATATACATAAATTTGTTTGTAAGATTGGCATCACACAGAAGAATGTCCCGATCTTTCTCATATATGTTGTACTGGCAACAATGATTTTTTCTTCCATTCTAACCATAATAAAAATCTAAAACATGCATTTGTCACATATCATTATATCTCGCAAAATTTTTCATAAGGTAGGGTCAGGCCCACTGGTTTTTTTATTTTTTTTTCTTTATGCATATTTATTTTAGATTATGACTTTAATTTTTTTGGGTTAACAAAATAGGAATACACTTGTTATGGTTAGCAAAGATTTTAAGTATTTAAATATGTCAACATTCACAACTTCATAGTGTGGTTTGAATAGTGTGAACCAAAACTCAAAAATATTTGTTGATAGAAATGAATGTATGACAATACAAATGAGTAAGATTCATATTTTCAATAGGGGTAAGGAAGCAAGGTATGGAATAAGTGGGATAAAGAATACAATAGCTTGGGTTGTATGTTATTGGTAATGATAAGCCCAAATAAAACTTGTTCGCAATTTAACTTTAGATAAAATAAAATATTCCTTGTCCCTCAATTCTAATTTCTCTCATTGAAGGTTAAAGGTGTTAAAGGTGTCAACATATTAACTCTTCTAGAGAAATATAGCTGAAAGAACATAATATAAGAGAAGGTGTTTATGTATCATTATAAATACTTTCAATCTATACCTAGAATATGAAAGTACACCAACCTTATAAAAATAAAACAAAAAGTATTCTTTTGTAAAAGAATAAGGCACTAAGCACGATAAGAAAGAAAACAAAAAGGCATTAACTTGACCCAATGTTGTAAAATAAAAGTGAAAATAGAACTCTAGAAAACTAATTCAAGTTAGAAATAAGTATAAAAGAAATTAAAAACAAATAAAGAAGGATCAATAAACAAAATATTTATAAGTAAGAGTTGTGATTTCGATGATTTATTATTTATTTATTTATTTTTACGTATTGCTGGAAATGAGAGTCGTTGGTAGCATAGGGTATCATGTGATTGTTTTCATTTTTAAAAGATCGAATTAGGTCTCATAAGTGCAATGATCTTAATGGGATCTGTTCATAATTTTTTAAACTTATGATGTTTAACCTTTTCTGCATATGCATGGTCCCATAATAATACTTTTTGATTGACAATGAAGCTAACAAAGTTATAATTTTTATGGAAATATTTCTTTACTATATGCATTATACACTTCAAATTATTGAGAGAATAATTGTGTTTCTCTTCTATGGATAACACAGATAAAACTTTTAGGTAGAATTAAGTTCTTCAACCTACATGGCAATATGAAATGAGGTCAATTCAAGTTTAACAGACATGAGCAACTCTTTTCCATTTACTATATGGAAAGGAGAAGCGTTAGTACTTGTTTTTATGATCGTGTGATTAGCCACTAGGCATATCTCAACAAATTGTGTCAATTAGGAGGATTATCATTTATGATCTTCTTTAGAATTCATATCATATTCTTATTCATATATTCAAGTAAAACATTACCTTTGGGGCAATAAGTAGATGAAATGGAATTTTTAATATTGTATTTGTCACAAAACTTAGTAAAACATGCATAACTAAAAGTTGGGCCATTATGAATGATTAGATCTAAAGGAATACCGGAGTGAGACAAAGTGTTATTTTCAATGAATTTGATGACTTTCTCATCTTGTGAATTATTTAATGGAAAACATTATTCCCACTTCATGAAATAGCATGTTGCAATGAGGATAAAGTTGTGCCCTACAACATAGGGAGGATTGATTGGCCATATTAAATCAAGATCCCATTTTGTAAATGGTAGGTCACTTATAATCAATTGTAAAGGAATGGAATGTAAATTTCTCACTACCAATGGTTTTCTCAAATTATTTGTAACTCTGCATATATTTATATGAATATAAGAAGATTCTTGAGCAATAATAACCATATCTCAACATTTTATGTGTTCTGGATTTAGCCCCAAAGTGGCCACCTGTGTGCATTCCTCCTTGGGTGGAACCATGAGGTAAAGCTAAGATTCTATCAACACATCCATCACTAACACAACGTAACAATAATTCATTGAAGGATCTTTGAAAAAGTATATTATTAAGGATGATAAACTTTGAATATTTCCAGTGCAATCTTCTTCTCTAAGTTCTATCGGGATAATTAGGACATTTTTTATTCTACAAGTAATAAATTATTCCCTTGTATGAGGGGTGATCTATGACATCACTTTGTTGTTCATTAACAAAAAATGGAGCATATAAGGATTCATCATCATTGTGAGGTTCAAAAAGTTCATGGAGTTGAGCCGAGTGAAGCATTAAATTATGTCTCTTATTGTCTTATTAGTGATGATGGTGAGATCATGATTTTGATTTTTTCTAAGCCAATGAATGAGTTTTCCTAAAAGGTAAGTTTGAGAAAGAAAAAACTTGATGGAAGGTAATGGGACTCCTAACTGCATATGCTTACCTAGGATATAGTGTTGAAATTTATCAATTGATTTTACAAGAGAAAAGGCATGATTTTCAATAAAAGAATATTTGAATTCATCATCAAAAAGTTTTTTACTCATAAAATAAATTTGTTGTTTTATGCCTTTATCATTTTCATATAAGGATGTCAAAAATGGCCACCTCTATAGAATTAGTGTAGATATAGAATTATTTAAGGAAATATTCCTTAGCTAAGATTGGTGTGGAGAAAATGACTTCTTTTATGGAAATAAAATATCTTTTTGCATGATCATCACATTTAAAGACCCTTTATTTCTTTAATAAATTAAAGAATGTGTTTAGTAATTTTAGAAAAATCATTAATAAAAATGTGGAGAATATTTACCTTTCCCATGTAATATTGGATTTAGTTTTTCGAGTTAGGGGAAAAGGGTTCTTAATTAATTCAACCCTTTCTAGTTCAATTCTAATTTAAGCTTTAGACATAATGTGTCCAAGAAACTTACGAGTGACAACTCTAGAATTTTTAGAATTGAGGGATATGTCGAATCTTATACACGGAGCAAATTATCTCCTTAGATGTTCGAAATGATCTCCATAACACTTTGATTATACTTTCATATTGTTGAATTAGATCTGAATGATTTCCTTGATTAGGTTATTGAAAGGTAACTACATAGTCCTCTAGAAAGTGGCACATGCATTGACCAAGCCAAAGCGCATTCTTCGATAAGTGAAATTTCCCCAGAAAATGGTGAAAGTACTATTATATTTGTCCACTTTCTTCATGTGAATCTTCTTATAGCCAAAAATCCATCTAAAAGGGACACCATTTGAAACACTGCCACTTGCTGCAAAATATGCTCCATGTTAAGAAAAAATTAATTATATTTCACAGTTGCCTTATTGAAAGAACGATAATCCACACATAAGTGTATGCCACCATTATTTTTCCTAATAGCGACCAAGTTGGCCACCCACTATAAATATTTAACAAGAAAATTTATTTTAGCTTGATGTGATTTATCCGACTATTTTCTTTTAGTTGCTTAATCCACTTGACATTCGACAGGAGTGACTTCTTGAATGATGCCAGGGTCAAATCCTCGAAGGTCTTTATAATACGAAGAAAAGACTTCAGAGAAATTATTTGAATAAACTGATCAACCTTTCATTATATCCTTTTGTGCATTGGGTCCCAATTTGTAATATCTTGTTATGCTCACGTGTTCCATTGTTTACTGAAAATTTTTCCCCAATTTTGCATTTGGTTTCTTATCTTACCTTTCTTTCAAATTAGGAATGTCACTGGGTGACGAATAAATTTCGAAAAGAAAATGTTTGGCTAGGTACCTATTTTCATTTAAATATTTAATCTCATCCTTGTCGATAGGTTTATTTTGAATAAAATCACAAGTTCTTTCATCATGAGAGAATAGTTGCCAATCATGGTCATTGTTTTTGAGATGAGGCCTATAAGGAGACTGCAAAACAGAGTGAGGCCTTTCAAGTAGAAATTGACGAGAAGGACTCATTACATATATGGCTTATCGATCAACGAAGTAACTAACATATCTCTGAACATGAGTAATGTTAAAGGCGAGGAGCTCAGAAATATTTTCACAAGCGGTCCAAGTGTAACTTTTAATGAGTTTGTTATTAGCAGAACAAATTTTCTGGATTAAATTGACAACCAATTATGAGCACCCAAATGTGGTCAAATATTTACAACCCAAATATAAGGCTTTATCTATCCCTACCAGAAATGCTTCAGCAATATTATTAGTGCATTGGAATTCGTATTTGAATGCCTATTGGTGTGTTTTCCCAAGGGGCGATTACAAGATAATAACAGTACCATTACCTTCACTACAAGAGGCCCCATCGAAGTATAAATTCCATATTTAATCTTCTTGACGGGTTTCCATGGGAAGAGTTAACTTTTATTTAGAGAAGACAGAGTATACACCAATGTCCTCTTCTATATAGTTAACATGTGGTTGGGTAAAAATTTGATGTATAGCCTAATATGACCTTCCCTATAAACAAGAATGATTTTTCCATTTTTAGGAAAGGTTATATGTGAACCATTGAGATAAATGTATCCTCTAGTTCATAATTTCAAATCCCTTCACAAAATCATTGAATAATTAGAAACTCACCTCTCTATGACTTTTATGTTACATGTAGTTCTAGTTTTCGTATGAGCACATATGACTACGATGATATCTTTTGTTTAAACAATTGATTCTTAGAGATAATTATTGAATTCAAGTACATTCCTTGAGACATCTTCAAAAAAATACATACATAATTATTCTATCACGACCTTAGGCGTGATGTTAGGTTAGGAGCCTCCAACAACTAAGAAAAAATGTGTTATTTTGTCATAGAGTTTCATTGATATATAAAAGGGAGGTGTTATAAGAGAAGTTAAAGGGTTATAAATAGCAAGGACTTTGTCTGGATGGTATTATTCTTTCGACTGAATATATAGGGTATTAATCTGTGTAGGTATTTTTCCTTAAAGGAAACATTTTAGTTGCTTTTATTGTTTAGGAATTTCTTCCATGTCAAGTAAGGAGGCATATTCCTCAATGATGCAGGAGCATCTCGCTGATAGGACAAAGATAAAATGAAGGTTTGGTCTCTGAAGGGGACGAGAAGTAAACTTGTTGAACAGATAACATGCTTGTATCTTTTACTTTTATTTCATTAAGTTGTCTAAGTTAAATTAATGAACAGTAATTAGGAACAGTAGGAATTATAATTAGTTAGGGTAAATGTTTTAAACAATTAATTTTTCCTTTGTAATAATACTGAATGAAAATGAAAAGTTCTGTACAAAAAAGCAACTGATGTAACTGATCCGACATAACTAACAACGGTTGGAAAACTAACAGTTTTCTAACAGTTGTTTTAAGAGAGAAACAGAACACAGTGCAAGGCTCGATTATTAGAGTATTGAGAAAATAAAGAATTGTAATTTCTGTGCATATTTCCTCCCCAACGCCCCAAAGACTGTCTACATTATTTATGTGAAATTACATTTGTTTTATGTACAGTACAGATTGTTGGTAATATTCCTACAAGAAATGACGCGACTAGAGCTGTAACGAAATTAGAAACGAAATGTAAGCACACAGGTTGCAAGTAAATTCAAAGGACGTGCTGTGGAAAACCAATCACACAGTCCTTGAGACCACATATATAATTGAACGTCACGAGACAGAATTAGCGAGCCCAAACAGGCAATTAAATTCTAAAATTTCTAGGTATGCAATAAAACAATCAATTGGAGTTTCATATTTAAATCAATATAGACGAGAAAATAGAGTTCTGGTTCCTTTACACACACACATATATATATATATATATATGGTGTTCGAAACAAAAGAAAAAGGACCCGTTCCATAATTATATCGCCCATGCCTATGACAAAGCAAGAACTCGACATAGTACCCCTCGACCCATTACAATAACCGGACAGGAAATAAATGCGTGTGTAAGCCTACAGTGAGACAATGTACAAACGACGACCCAGGAAATCACAATTTTACAGACCCTAACAACCATAGCCTATGGCCGAATGGAAGCAACGAGAGAACAGAGAAACGACACTACCCGTGTCGAGTTAGAGCAACCAAATTGTTAAGTACCGAAACCCTCGAGCAACCACACCTACAAATGTAACTAGTTAACAAACGCTATTAGCAACCGACAGTACAAAGAAATGAGGACTCGCAACATAACAAAGTAAATAAGTTCCAGTTCTTTACCACACAAAGGCAAGCCACAACCATAATAATTCCACCAAGTCACCCTGCTCACAAGGAGCTGAAACATTAGTTGACTGAGGGAAAAGGAACAGATAATGATAGCATGGAACCAAATGAACTTACCGTGTGAGTGACGGAGGAACCGAAGAGGGTTGACACTGGATTCTGCCAGCTTCGTGGAAGGTTGATTCGAAACTAGGGGGTTGCCACCTGAAGTAGATCCAACCGGCAAACAACCACAACAACCGAGGAAGACATAGACATTAAAAATGCATACCAAAGAGAAGGGATGTAGGGATGTAACAGAAAGCCACAAACAACCAATGAACAGTCAAAACTTAACATGGACTAGACAAGAGATTGAACCTACTGATTGGTTACAGCCACTGTTGGATGAAGAGGAGAGATTATTAGGCCGAAGCCTCGAACAAGAGGACAAAGCAATAGAACTCCATATCAAACCCACCTGAAATCGCCAAGAATGCAGAGCTCACAAAATGGGGAGAACGGGTGAATAAATGACTTGGGTGCGGGTTTGATCGCCCATATCGAGATAGGTTTCAGAGTTAAGAGAGTGGACACTTGTCAAAGAACATAAACCAACAGTACGAATCAACTATGCAAGCACCAAGGATCAAATCCTTGTCATTAAAATCAACCTCCGGCAAATCAATCCAATACCAAAATATGTTGTTCATAATTAAATTCACTTTATTTCCACATTGATAGTCGTTGGAAGTGTGTCAACGTGGGTTGGATGCATCAAGTGGTATCAAACCGAGGAGTTGAAGGAATAGGGATATGGAGGTTCAAAATGAGGACGTGGAAGAGGTGTGCGCAGAGCAGCAGATGAGGGCTTGAGGGAAGAATTAAGGGCCCTTACTGCTCGCCTAGAGGCAGTGGAGGCAGGAAGGAGAAGAGACCCAAAACATGGGGATGAGAGTGGAGAGGAGGCAATAGTTACTGCAGAGGAATCAGAGGAAGATACCCAAGAAGTAAAATTGTTGAGGTTAGTGCTACTCGCCAGCAGCAAACCCAAACCAGAAATTCGTAACTGTTGGAAATAATACTGAGAGAGGGGGTGAATCATTATTATCAAGTTTTTTTTAATAAATCTTCCTTAATTACACTTTGAATTATTTTTGCATGTCAGTACCATAAAATAATGAGCATGAACAAAGAAAACAGATAGTCACACCAAAGAACACTAGACGTAAGGTGGAAACCCAATGTGGGTGAAAACCACCTCCTGCAATATGTCTCTATCTTCTTTCAAATTAGAAACTTCTTTTACAAAGGTTTTGTACTGGTGCAGTCCTTTACCAATACGCAGGCTGCAACCTGCAAAGAGCTACAACTTCTCTCTTGTTTTCCAGTCTCTCCTGGAAGGAGCTACAACCCCTTACTTCTTTTCTCTCAAGGACCACTTTTCATAAATTTTCAAACTGGATCCATAAACATCAAGAGATCATCAAGTACAAGTAAATCACCTAGTCAACTACAGTAACCAGATCAACAGTAACAGTAAACTTAAACCCAGAACACTTTATCAATAGAAAAATTCAGCCAACAAAAGATCTTAAGACACATACGCAGTTTTTCTTTCTCTGGTCTACGTGCGTATGCACTTCTCCTTCTGCTTTCCTGCGTATACCCACAGAGACCCTTCTGCCACCCCGCGTACCCATGCACTGTTTCTTCAATCACACTGCGTACTGTAACTGCCGACACGCACCCACAGATACTATCGCGCCGCGTACTGCTACTGTAGCCACACACCCATAGATACTATCACGCCGCATACCTACGCACCTGCTGTTTCTTAAGGGTCGCGGACTTTCACTGTGCCTACGCACCTGAACTTCTGTCACGCTGCGTACCCATGCACTGCGCCTTCTTCTGCTCAGCGTACCCACGCACTTCGCCTTCTCCTGCTCTACGTACCCACGCACTGCGCCTTCTACTGCTCTGCGTACCCACGCACTTGCACTGTTAATCACCTGCATACCTCTGATTAGGGCCAAACTGGCAGTCCCCCAGTGTGCCACCGATAGTCAGATGCTCAGATCTGATCATGCGCTCGAAAGATTATCCTTCATAGATTTGCTTCACTGGAATAATAACCCAATATTTTCCGATCTTAAGATATTCAACTTGCAAAAGATGCTTAGCCAAGATATCTCCTTTGCTTTATATAGGTAAGCTTCTTCCTAAAATCATGGATCAATACCATAGATAACCAATACAAGGGGCCTAAAAACATGGGGCTCAATAATAATAATAATATAAAGTAATACCATGGGCCAAAACCATAGAATCAAGAACGGTGGGCTAAATACCACGAGCCAAACATAAGAAACCCCAAGAGAGCGCGCTTTACTGCCTTGAAGTGTGTGCATTGGGATCCGCACCTTCTGAACGGGTAACCTGTGGGTATGACTGCACCTGCTGTATGGGTAACCTACGGGTCCGCACCTTTTGAACCATTCACCTGCGAGCCTCTTAATTTCCATCATTTTGAGAGCCTGAACACTTGAGTGAGTTGCCATCAAGTACAACACCTGTATCATAGAGCCATACCAGAATGATAATGCCAACAATATCCCCCTGTGGACTTGATGGCAACCTCAAGATCCTCAACGTCATTCTCCCCCTTTGACATCAAGGGCAAAGGGTTATGCTCCCCCTTAAGAACATGCTCCCCCTGACTATAAACCAGATCTACAAAGAGGAAACATAATCGACCAAACACCATAAACAATCATAAAAGAGATAGAGACATATTGCAACCATGCTTTAGATCAACACCCATGTTCTCCTTTTGTGCTCCCATAATGCCAACAATGCATTATATGTGCTCCCCCTGAACCTGTGCCATTGATCTGCAATCAATCCATAAACCAACAAATGTACGCGTATACCACGTATAGACCTCGCGCACAACTAGCATATGAGATTGAACAACAAGATGATGCATCAACAACCCCCAGCTTTTGCCAGAGGTATTCAAAGGTCTCCCTGGGCAGTGGTTTAGTGAGTATATCAGCAACTTGTTCCTTAGAAGGAACATACTCCAACTTGACCTTTTGTTCAAGCACTTGTTCTCGGAGAAAATGATACTTGATCGGTATGTGCTTGGTCTTTAAATGAATAACTGGGTTCTTTGAAATGCTAATT
Source organism: Pinus taeda (assembly GCA_000404065.3). Lineage (NCBI taxonomy): Eukaryota > Viridiplantae > Streptophyta > Pinopsida > Pinales > Pinaceae > Pinus > Pinus taeda. Next base: position 11,590 of record APFE031666485.1, read on the forward strand.
GCACTTGTATTATCACATAGGATGGAGATAGGTGGTGTACAAGTGATTTGAAGGTCCTGCAAGGTCTGCATCATCCAAAGAAGTTGAGTGCAGCAAGATGCAGCAGCAACATATTCTGCTTCAGCGGTAGACAAGGCAATCGAACTCTGTTTCTTGCTGAACCAAGATACTAATCTGGAACCCATAAAGAATGCACCACCACTTGTGCTCTTCCTGTCATCCACGCTTCCTGCCCAATCTGCATCTGTATAAGCATGAAGTGTGAGATCTGTGTCTCTCAGATACCATAAGCCATAATTTTGAGTCCCTTGAAGATATTTGAAAATTCTCTTCACAGCCTGAAGATGAGTTTCCTTCGAATTTTCCTGAAATCTTCCAACTATTCCCACTGCATGCATGATGTCTGGTCTGGTACCTGTCAAATAAAGTAGACTTCAAATCATAGATCTGTAGGTTGGTTGATGCACTGCTGCTGATTCGTCATTTGCACTGAGGTTGCATCCTGTTACCATGGGTGTACATACTGGTTTTGCATCTTCCATGCCATATTTCTTCAAAATTTGCTTGAG
>APFE031666495.1:0-25862 GCA_000404065.3 Pinus taeda
TTTTGTATTACAGCTCTCTTCTTGGACTCATACATAACCCTTCGGATTAAGGGGGGGAATGTTGGACACCTAATCCTAAATGGGTTAGTGTGGAAGCTAAACAGACTAAGCCAATATCTTTGAATATCTAAACTTCACTTTATCTCCATCACTAGATTCTTCGGTAGGTTTCTTCACTTTTCCTTTGACCAAATCAAGGTCTTTGTTCTTTTCAAGAATGATTTCAATTCTCTTCTTCCATGCCCTATAATTTGATGCTCCCTCCAATTTTTTATCACCCTCTACTGTGTTAGACATTGTCCTTGAAGGTATTAAGCTTCTTCCCTTGTAAGATCTCCTTATATGATCCCTTATTCAATATTTTTGAGATTTCTTAGACTTGTTTTAGTAAATCCCCAAACTGCCTTTTTCCTTCTTCACCTTAGCCCTGCTACCATGTTACAAAATCATAAAGGCGTAAAGATTTTCTTAAGTAGATAATTACTTGTGATTCTTTTATTTTTTTGTTATTATTTTACCTTTATGTTCTTCTTTTATATTTTAGTTCATCAATAAATACCAAAACAATAGCACAAAGACACCAGATGTACGTGGGCAGCCAGGGCCCCTATCTAGGGGAAAACCCAGTCAAGAATTATTCCTTCAATAGTTTCAAGAGATAATCCAAGACTCTAGACCTAGAGAAAGACTTCCTCCACACCAAGTCATCCCTTTATTCCTTCTTGCAGATGATAACCCTTCAATAGCAACTTCGACCTAGCAACAACTTGTAGTAGAAGCTTCAACCCAGCAACTGGAAGTAGCAACAACTTCAACCTGACAAGAGAGACTTCGATCTCCTAGAGGAGTCGACCTGAGAGAGAGGGAGAGAGAGCCCAAAATTTTGATTTTCTTCTTTTCTACCTCTTTCTCCAATTTCACACTCCTTTTGACTTCCTTCCTCTCTTTGTACTTTTCCAACCTCTTTCTTCTAAATTTCGAACTTGCTTGAGAGAAGTGAATTGCTCCAAATGAATTCAAACTACTCCAATATATAGGCTTCTGGTGAGGTAAAATTACCTAATTTGAGGCCAACTTGATCTTCTTAAGGCCAACTTTGTGCGGAGGTGACAAATAGCTTATTTGACTCAATATTAATTCTTTTTACATGATTCGAAACCCCAAGAAGGGTCTCTTTAAATGGACAATGACTCTAATGACTCAGAATAAATCCTAGAAGTCCTCAATAGGGACTTGACCTAAAACGTGATGACCCAAGCATGAAACCCATGCTTTAATATGTCATAATTATAATTATATAATACTTTATTTATTATTTTGATAAATACATTTCATTATGACTCAAATACATTTATGAAGACCAAACCTACTTGCATATTTCAAAAGAATCATCTCAGAACTCATATCATCAAGAAAGATAGAAAAATCATAGTATTTGACTCATCAACAGAGATAGAACCATCCCAAAATTTTGACCCTCTCACAAAACTTGGATCATCATAGAACTCCTCTCTTAGGAATGTCGACCTAGCTTTCTTCTCCTTAATCTCGACCTCCTTGACTTTCCATAGATAAGATACTTGAGATCATGGATGAGAAGTGCTTAATAAGGAGGATGAGTGTCTCCTTTATATAGTAATTAATGAAGTTTAATGGTTTCCATAATTGGTTGATCTGACTTGAACACATGGGAGGCTAACTTGAAATCTTATGGTGTCTTGAATTCAATATGAAAAATTAAATTTCTTTCTTTTGAAAAAGGCCATTGATAACATGCCTTAAAATATTCTTTTGACACAAATATGATTTGTAATTTTATAAATAGATTTTTTTTATTATGAAGGCAAACCATAGCTACATTCTTAAACACAAGGGAAGAAGCAAGTTTCAGAGACTAAGAGGGGCTCAAGTTCAAGTTGGAGTTTGCAGGTTCAGAGGGAGAATCAACAACCCAAAAAGATCGCATGGTCAGTGGAGAGTTAGGAAACTTCTATAACTGGAAAGAAGGAAATGTGAAATGGGTTGAAGACCTATCATGAGAACAAGGAGTTAGAGCCTTTTGGTTATATGGACCCTACCGATGAGAGTGTGTATCATTCTACAGAGTATGTTGTAATGGTGGATGCCAAGATTGGGCTAGTGTCGTTGATGAGTTACTTCCAAGTAGTGGAAGTACCTCCCTAACTAAGAGGGAGTGCTGATAATTGTAGCTTGGGAGGTACTCCCAGAACCTCTAGGGTACTAGGTTTATGTGGAGTTGGCCCACACAATTGTGGTTTTGTGGGAAATGTACTCAAGTGATGGGATTTGTACCCAAAATTGTGGGCAAAAGACCCATGGGTAAAAATGATTGCTTAGTTATTGGATGCATGAGGGGAACTATTACCCACCATTTTGCGGGTGATATCTCTAGGAAAAAAAACATTCTCCAAGATAGCATCCAGCAACTCCTTGCAGCCACCAACTAGCTCATTGTGCCATTTTCTCTGCCATCTGAGCCAGTCATGTGGTTCCTCACCCATCTGTCATGATCGTATGTTTAAAGTTGGGCCTCCCAAAACAACTTCCTTGTGGTATTAAACAAGTATGCTGGGAACGAAGCGATGCTTGCATCTCCTTGAGGTGACTCTGTTGGGTTAATGAATAGACTCGCTAACAGCCGAGTAATAGGAGGGAATGTGTTTAACCCATATTATCAAAAGCTTGGTATACTTGTCGTCTTTCTCCCCTAACAAAACACTTGAGGTGTGACTAGACTTATGTTGATGTGTTTCAAGCTAAGAAAAAAATAGAAGAGGTTATTCCTTTAATCGAAATAAGTGATGTTTAGGTTAACTTATTACTTGATGTTCGCATATTAAATCAATTGGTAATTACATTTTAATATGCTCATTTAATTTTTCAGACAATCAGCTACAAGAATATAATTTTGATGTCCATGAATGTAGGACACTTAGTCACCCCCGCCCTCTCAGTTTAGTCAAGTTTTCATCAAAATATACTCGCCTCATTCAGTAGATGCTTTTGGGGACCAAAATCCTCCCAAAATGAGGGTGTATGATCAGGATTGGGTGAGTATCTTATTTTTCATCCATCTTGATGCTTTCAAAGTAGAAAAAGTGGAGGAATCAGTGCACACGACCATTTATTCCAGCAGTCCTTGTTTGGAAAGTCAAAAACATCAAGAGTCATTTTGAGGCCTTAAATGAACATATTTTGCATTCTCGCCTTACTATGGAATATGTAAATGTATATCTAATAGGATCATCCTAATAATGAAGGGATTGCATGTGTAATGTGTGGATCGATGTATATAGTGATGATGTATTCATTATGGATGGTGTGGATGTTATTTTGATGTATAAATCTATTTGAGGTATTTTGAGGCATTTCTGTACATGGTGTGAACTATTGAATTTTATGTATTTGGGTGTTAACATTTGGTATGAGAGCGTATAATCCTAGGGTTTTTATACTTTGAATGAATCACTTTTACATTTTTATTACATTCTTTTCTGAGATACTTCAAATGGTGAAATTTTTGGCATATTCAGCCAGAAAAATTTAGCTAAAATTTACTATTTTAATTCACCGTACTTTCTAAGATATATTTTGTGGATGTTAGGATGTGTGATTCATTAATAATGACAACGGAATGGAATGTTTCTCCTTAAAAAATAAGTAATAATGACAACAGAAAGCGTCTCCACGGATAAATATATGGCGGGGAAACTGCTTTACTTTGGGTTGTAAGCCTTATTTTAAATTACATTTAAAATCAAGCAGATAATCACCAATGTCGGCTCTTGAATGGTTTTTGGTATCTGCGCCCAGTGACATCAGTATAAATATCAGCTAAGCAAAGATTGATTTAGTACAAAAAGGTAAGCAGACAGAGTTTCTTGACAATGTTGTGGTTTAACTTTAACTTGCTTAAAGACGTTCAGAGGCGTTTTGTTTCTGTGGATTCCGCAAGGCCAGGAAAAAAAGTCTCAAACTCTGATGTACTCGCACTCGACCAATATGGCTTTATACGATGAAATGTCCGATAATGAGATGTATGACAGCGAAAGCGATGAAAGGGAAAGCAACCAAAGCGAAAACGAAGATGAAGAATTGAGATATGAAAAGATGTTGAAATTAGCATGCAGTCGTCATGATGACAATAAAAGACGTATGAAATATATGGTTTTAAGTCTGAACGACATTCGTGAGCGTCAGCACAATGCTACCAAAAGCGTTTCAACTGTGCTGACTGTCTCTGAAGCTGAGGCAGCTATTCTTTTGCGTCACTTCGATTGGGATTCTATTAATGCCAACGATCAATGGTTTGCAGATGAGGAGAAAGTAGGAAATGGTGTGGGCCTATTGTTGCAGCCGGACAATAAACATGAGACCAAAGAAGAAAAAATGGAGTTAACTACCTGTCCGATATGTTTCTATGATTTCAAGATCAGAGACATGAAGTCACTCAAGTACTGCGACCATTTATTTTGCCAATATTGTTGGCGAACTTTTATTCACACATCAATAAATCATGATGGTGCAGGATGCCTCAAACTATGATGTCCACGATGCTGTGCCATTGTGAGTGAAGACATGGTTTTTTCTCTGGGGTTATCTGAGGAAGATTTGAACAAATATAGAACCTATCTTGTGAGGTCATATGTTGAACAAAACAGCAGGGTTAAATGGTGTCCAGCGCTAGACTGTGCGTACTGTGTGGAGGTTGACTCTGCCTATTCTAATGTAACTCATAAGGAGGTTGTCTGCAATTGTTCACATAAATTTTGCTGGAATTGTTTAGAGGAGTCTCATCGTCCAATAGGCTGCGACACAGTCAAAAAATGGATTGATCAAATTAATAATGGTGATTCACTCAATATGTACTGGATATTTTGTAATTCCAAGCCGTGTCCAAAGTGTGGTCGACCAATAGAGAAAAATCAAGGGTGTATGCACATGACATGTAGGTCCCCGTGTGAATTTCAATTCTGTTGGTTATGCCTTGGTGATTGGTTTAAACATGGTCCCTGCAATGCAGGGAATCAATCCAGGAATTCGGCCTCAGTCGATTCTTGGAAAAGGTTTGCAGCTAAAACATCTTCTTCAGATAGGTTGGTATTTTATATTGAAAGATGGAAGGCAAATGAAAAGTCAGAGGAAAAGGCGTTATCTGATCTGCAGGCTGTGCGAGAGGTAGAGATTAAAAGATTGAATGAGTGTAAACAGACGAGAATGAGTCGATCTGGTTTAACAAATTTCAAATGTGTGGTAGATGCATGGTTGCAGATAGTAGAATGCAGGCACATGCTTAAATGGACGTATGCATATGGCTATTATTTAACCCTGGCATCCAGCGATGATGACCAGGAAGCTGATATTGTTCGCAAAAAACAAAAACTTTTCGAATTCCTGCAAGGTGAAGCTGAAAGTAGTTTAGAACGACTTCATCATTGCGTTGAACAAGAGTTACAAGACCATATAGAAAGTGCGCTTAAAGCAGGCTTGAAAAGCTCACAAAAACGACGGGCCAATATTTTGAAAACCTAATTCAGGGTTTTGAAAACAATCTCTCTGAAGTTAATCGGATTAATGCACCAGCAGGGTGCGCATGAAGAAGTAGTTATTACTAGAACCAGCTGTCACTTATTATTAAGCAATGCTAGTGGGCCGCTGGACTCGGATGAGTTTTTCTCATATTTTGTCGTATCTTTGTTGGCTTCAGCGAATTAAGGATCTTGGACGTTTGTGGCAACCCAATCCTTTTGATTGATTATTTGGTCAATATTATTGTCTGTTATTAATATTTCATGATTATTTATTTTAATAAAATGTGATGATTTATATTTATATTTAATGTGCAATCTCATAGCGGGAATCAAGAGCTTAACTTTGGAGTTTAAATTCTAACGCAAGGTTCAATTTTCGTGATTTATTTTTATATTTTAAGTTTGATTTCATTTATGGAGGTTATATTAAATGGTCTTATGACATAAAGGGGTTGGATTCTATAGTGGCAAGCAACAAGTTCTTCATAGTTAGGTAATGTTCAATTCTAGCTTAGCTTTGATGTAGTTATTCAACATGTTTTAGCACTTAGAGAGACTAGATAAAAATTGGTGTGTAATGCTTGCATAGATAATTGGATTAAATCTCATTCTAGTATCTTTTTAAAACAACTCTTTTAGCACTTAGAGAGACTAGATAAAAATTGGAGTGTAATGCTTGCATAGATAATTGGATTAAATCTCATTCTAGTATCTTTTAAAACAACTCTTCTAGTGTAGAATGGCTAGTGATTTGGTGTTTTGTTAATCCACTTCGATAAAGGTCAACCACATAATTTAATTACATTTTTCCATGGAAATGGTATATATGGGCACCTAGAAATTTCACATGTTCAAACCTTGACTAGGCATATATTGGCACCTAAAGACTTTATTGCAATTGTGTTTTCTTTTAAACAACAATTGCATAATACATAGAATAGTATCATACTCACCTTTGCTCGAAGATAGTTTCATGGAAATCTCCAAACTATCCTCTAAAACAGGAGTGAAAGTCCATATTTCTATATTCTAATGAAAAGGTCTTATCCATACTCAATCAGGGGTGAGGACATTAGTGCATTGGTTAAGGTGGACGTCTAGGTAGATATTTCAGCAAGACTACCTTGAACTCTCATCAAAATCAGGTGCACTTGGAATCATGTGATAATTAGAAGAGGAAATTTAAAACCAATTTTCTAATTTTATAAATGGAATGCGATGTGTTATTGCCACCATAAATTCTATAGAAACTAATAATTCCACAAGTGAATTTATCTTCTTCTTTTCATGAAGGCCAAGTGAAGTACCCCTTAAGGCCTCCTTAACTAAAATACGAGTTCCTTTCTCATCATTCTCCTAGACTCCATTCTCCCCAAGGGATTAGGCATATGGCCACCAATAGGTGATCATTCAAAGATCATTCTTTCTCCACCTCTCCCTTTCTCTTCTAGCTCTAGCCAAGTTGGGCCACCTAGGGCATCACTTTCCTGACAAAATTACCAAATAAAAAGTTTGATCTCCTAGCCTTTACTATGCTAGTGTGTCCTCAAGTCCTCCAATTTTGAATCCATTTATTATATACCTAGGGGGGGTAATATGGGGTACCGAGGGAGGTACCCAAGGTAATAATGTAGTAATGGGATGGGCCATAGTAGTAAATAAGGTGGTTAACCCATGTCATGTAAGGGACCACAAGTAGTTAATAATAATGTAAGGGGCCCATGGTATTAGTTGATGGTATAAGGAAACCATGGTAATGATGCATGGTATTGTATGTATGAGGCCTATATAGAGGCTAGAGACTCCACATGGAGAGACATAAAGAGAAATAGTCTTGTATGAACAGGCATATGGCTTGTGGAGTATTCTCCTTCCTTAAGGAGTGAATGTATGGTGTTGCCCTACCTTAAGGGTTTGATAATAAAGAATCATTTCTATTTATTCAGATCTTGTTATTCTTGGGTTATTTCTATTATCATAATATTTTGGGTTAGATCTACAACAAGTGGTATCAGAGCTACAACAAGTGGTATCAAAGCACTTTCTTGGGCACAAAAGTGGAGATTTTTTTTTTCTTTTTGCAGGGTTTCAAGGGCGGCGAGTTTGCAAATCAGATCTGTACGTTTTTGTTCAATATCTGTAAAATCTGATTATGTATCTGTATTCTTTGTGAAAAAATAGTTGATTTCAAAAAAAAATCGGTCAAATCGGAGTCCGGATGATCTCGCTGATTTAAAAATCAGTGGGGTCGGAGATAATTTTTCATTGCAGCGAGTTTTGGGCACAGATTTTGACGTCCTGGTGCAAGATCTACAAAATGTAATTGTAGATATGGAATATTTGTGGAAAAATACCCAATTTGAAAAAAAAAATCAGTCGAATCGGAGTCCGGATGAGGGAGATATCGCTGATTTAAAATGAGCTCTCTTTTAAGAAATTTTGGGTGACGGCGGGAGAGTAGCAGCGCAGATCTGGAATTCTAGTGCCTGGATTAGGATTTCTAAAAGAATGTCATAATAAGGATTCTGAGCAATATTACAAAAGTGGAGATTTTACTTTTGTGCCCAAGAAAGTGCTCTGATACCACTTGTTGTAGCTCTGATACCACTTGTTGTATATCTTAACCAGAAATATTATGATACTAGAAATAACCCAAGAATAACAAGATAGAAATAGATAGAAATGTTTCTTTATTATCAAACCCTTAAGGTAGGGCAACACCATACATTCACTCCTTAAGGAAGGAGAATACTCCACAAGCCATATGCTTGTTCATACAAGAATACTTCTCTTCATGTCTCTCCATGTGGAGTCTCTAGCCTCTATATAGGCCTCATACATACAATACCATGCATCATTACCATGGTTTCCTTATACCATCAACTAATACCATGGGCCCCTTACATTATTATTAACTACTTGTGGTCCCTTACATGACATGGGTTAACCACCTTATTTATTACTATGGCCCATCCCATTATTACATTATTACCTTGGGTACCTCCCTCGGTACCCCATATTACCCCCCCTAGGTATATAACACCATTCCAATGGTTCAATTGTGAGATAACTCAACCCCTAGCTCTGAGATCAAAATTTTCCCTAGTACTCTAGGCTAGCACCTCATAATATCAATTTGACACCTATAATTAAAATTTATTGCTTTGATCCTTTCCCCTTCCTTGTTTGGGTTAAGAACAACATTGGTTGCTAGATTTCCTCTCCTTAACCTAGTTTGGGCCCACTTGGCCCTGTGTGGTCCCATACCATTGAAAATTCAGGTCTTCAAGAGCCACTAGGATACCAAGTTCAATAAGGATTTTATGGATTGGGAAACTCCTTTACAATTCATATGCCCTCAACCTAGCCCTTAAATCCTCACCTCATTTCTCCTAGAAATCATTGTATAGTTTCTTAAAGAGAAAGAAAGCTCCATTCTTTACATTCGTTTAGGAAATGGATTAGTGAGTTCACTTCACATCCATTTTTTTATTCATCCCTCACAAATGACTTTCCATATACTGGGTTTCCTCCCATCGGTGAAAATTCATAAAGAGTAGGGAGTCTTAGATGAGGTAACAATGGGTTAAGTCTCCATTGTTGCACTTGATCTAGTAGTTGTCCCTTAAGGAGTCCCTTTTAGGCCCCTTTCTAGTTTAATGTTATTGGAAACTCCGTTAGAAGAAAGAATCCCTAGTTCTTCATTGAACTTCAAAGTCAATTCTTGTAGGGTGAAGCAAGCATTTGTTCAGGAAATTTCATTCACCCTAGCGACTCCCATGTCATTATGGACCCAACAACATGTTGACCACATATATTCCTGCCATAGATATGATAGGGATCCCAAGACATCATTCATTGAAATCCATGAAGATTATGCCTATGTTTGATGGGGATCCACATTTCGTAGCCAACCATGTGGTAAGGTTCATAAGGTACCTTTAAAAGAAAAATATAACTCAATATTGTGACCAAATGGAATTGTTTGTCCTATCCATTTCCCCAAGTACCGATCCTCTTGAGTAATGTAAACCTAAAAGTTCCTTCTCTTCTGATATTGACTACGCACTTCTTGTTGCATGAAGGGTCGAGTTTCCAATCTCATGAATACATATCCCAAATGTTAGATATGGCCCTTCTAGAGGAGGAAGTTATTCAATATTGTTTTATTCTTGAGGAAGAGTCTCTTATTGATGCATACTTTAATGATGGTGGCAAAGGACTCATGAATTGGAAAGCATGTCCTCTAAGGATAATGAGGAAGATCTCAACTGTGAGAGCCCTCAGACATTGCAAGAATGCATGATGGAATATGAAAAGTCTTGCAGGATACTGAGAAAACATATAACTCCCAAGATATTTTCTCCCACTATTGTGAGCAATCAGAAAGCCTACATGACACGAAGAGTGAATTTAAAGAGATTCCTATTGATGACCTTCTTCTTAAGGCATTTTATCAAAAATCATGTAGTAAATACTTTGGAGATCATTCTTCAAGAATGGGTGAAGGAGAAAAATTCCTCCCTATCTAAAGAAGAGAATGAATTTCATCCTAACCAACACCAAATGTATAGTGAAGAGTCTAAGGATTCTGAGGAAGATCATGATAGTTGAATAAACAAAGAATCTACAAGTGAATTTTAGGTCGCTGATTGGGCAATTGGGTATGATTATAGAAATGAAGACCCCATGTTGTCTCAAGTCCATAAGAATGAGCTCAAGGAAGAATAAAATGCTTCGTCCCTTCTGAACAACAATGTTGGTCCTTATCAAGCCTTTCCTAGTGGCTAGAAAGGTCTCTTCTTTACGTTCCAAGATGATCCAATCAAAGAAATGCCTTCCAAGATTGTGGGAAATTATGATGAATATAATATAGAAGAAATTTAGGAATATTCTTCCCTATTTCATGCCATCTATAAAGGGTTATTCTTCATGTTTTAGCATTCCTTCCCTTCACTAGAGATATGTTTGCGATGATGTTCATTCCCCTAGTCTTGATGAAGAGATTTTCTCCCCTATGAAGGACCGAGAATCATGGTTTTTCCCCAAATACTATGATGGGTCCACTTCTTGTTTTCCCAATGAAAAAAATAGTATGATCATAAACATGTCTGAGTCTTTCACTTCTTCTTACCTTAAGGATGATAGGCCCAAGATAGTTCTTCATCAAAGTTTCATATACTTGGTCATTTACATTTCCATCTCCTACTTGGAGGATCAAATCAAATCCTCTCGACTGGTGTCTTTTCCTTACTCCAAGGTTCCTTTTTATGGCATGTGTGTCTCTTATTTCCCTACCTCCCTCCCGTGCAACCCCTCATATCATTTTTCCCATTTTAATTGCCAATTCCGCTACAAAAAAAATCATAGAAGCTTGCATTTTTGTATTGATCAATTGACATGTTGGTTGTGTTGGGTCTATAAGTGTACCTAGAACTTGACATTGTATGTTATTCATGTTAGAGTACGATGCATCACATGGTGATTTTTCATTAGAACTAACATCATATGATATTTCTCATGATATATTAGACGTATCTAAATTATAATTTGCATATTTTACTTTTCTATTGATTTTACGGCCTAACATTAAGCATGTGTGATCATGAGACGTCGCAAAAGCATGTTGCCCCATGTTTTTCATCTATTATATGTGCATTTAACAAGCCTACGATAAACAAGAGATTGTTGTAGTTATCATGACCTCCCATTAGAGTATCTTCATCCACTTGTTCGAGATATCACGTCCCAGTTGAAGCCAGATGTTACCCTCCACTTTGTAGGTGACATCCCTAGGAGAAACAAATTCTCCAAGATGGTCCTCACCCGGCAGCCAAAAGCCCCTTGCAATGATTAACTAGCTTGTTGTTCCATTTTCTTTGCCACCTGTTCCGGTCATGTGGTCCCTCATGCATCTGTCATGATAGTATGTTTGAAGGTGGGCCTCCCAAACCTAATATATGCCTTGTCATTTAGTAATTGAGTAATGTATTTTTCTTATCATGGACACTTCGTGGCATGGATTAATGGGGGGGTTCAATGGAAAGAATGGGATAAGTATGTTCTCTTGTCCCATAGACCTTGTTTGTATACTAACCCTAGATTCTAGTCCTGTGGGATCTCTTTTACTGACCATTTGGCTTTGGGGATGGTATTTCATGGGAAACCTTGATTTTAGTTGCATGCTCTCACTCCCTCATCCACATATATTCCCCCCTTTCCACTCATTATAACCCCATTTATCATTTGTCCCACCTAGGTCCACATTTCTCCATTAGGTACACATAGGGCTAGCTCTCCCCTTCCCTTGCCTACACCTTGGGTCAGGCCTGGAATGATGCCCCAGAGGTTGACGTAGCTAAAAATAAAAATAGAAGCATAATTAGCCACATTCAACAGGAAAATGTACCACAAAATGCTAAAGATGGTCCGAACAAACACATTTAGCATGTGGGAAAATTCCAATACATGAGCTCTACCCCATCATCATGACCATCACCCTAGTTCCTATAGGTTCTATGAGCCTCCTTCATCATATGGGAACCCATGATTGTCCCAACACTTGGTGGGAAATGAACCGCCCTACCTAAAAAGGGGTTATCCACTACTATATCTCACACATCATGCTCTTACCCCATAAGCCTTGTCTAGTTAATTGAAGAAAAAACATAAAAAGGAAAAAGGCATGTAAAGAAGGGTGGAAAAATCGAGGTTGGGGCATCTCATGTACCACGATTTCTCCGTCCTATACATTATATAACCAAGTTTGGGATTCCTTTATACTATCTACCCTTGTACCCCAGAATGTGGCCCAAACCTACCCCTTCTCATCCCCTACTCCATTCACCTCTGTATAACATACCACCACCTTTTTAAAGGATGTACCTTAGACTTATTACCCCATTTAAAAGTAGAAACTACCTAATGGGATACTTGGTTAACCCCATTTGGATTTTGGACACATTAGCACATGCCAAAGCCCATTATGGAAGGGCATACCATTATGAAGTCCCCATTTGTGGTACATAATTTTTAAGCTCTTTTACTTGATTTTCCTGATGACTTGTTGTATTGGAAGGCTAGGGGATGCATTGGATCTTATGCAGGATTGCAGATGGTCTCCATATTGGGTTTGGTCTCCCTATACGAGGTCCTCACCCTCCATATGGATACATTAGCACATGTAGGGTGTGTTTCGAGAGCCATGGGCCACCACAACATTAAACAACACTCCATGGATTCCCAGAGATGTTCAGAGATTGCTCGAGATCCACATATTGGACGAGGAAGATGCACCTAGTTCACCTTTGCCCAGCCAGCCCCACAGATGTACCATGCACTTGGCAGCTGACCTGGAACTCTAGGATGATGTGCAATCACCTACACTATCATATGAGCCCTTACATATGGTCTACATGCATCTTTGACTTACTCAGAGACCCATGAGGTCACTTGTGTGCCCTCACGTCCATTGGGAGCACCACGGGTTTATTACTTATTACTTATGGACCAACCCCTTGTCTATTACTTATGGAAGTCCAAATCATCATTGTGGAACTTATGGACTTCATCAAGCCTCTGAGAGAGCCCAACAACATGCATTACTGATCATTCAACCTCTTGGAAGGCTTATTATTTTATATTTTGAGCTAATTTGGTGGACTTGTCACCAATTTATAATTATTTGCACATTATTTTAGTTGATGGGATAATGTAGGCTCAAATTAGGTAATTTTAAATCCTAATGAGTGTATAAATAGGAGAGACATTAATTCATTTGTATCATCACTTTGGATTGAATCATTCTTCTCTTTAGAAAGTTTCGCACTTTTTCCTGGGGTGATTAATTAGAGCATGGATGCATTTTGATGTTTGGATTGGAGTATTTCATCTTGGAGATTCTTTATTACATGTAAATACAAAAATTTAATGGTATTCTTGTTTTACTTTTGTCATATGCATTGAATGGGATTTCTTTATATTAGGGCTAATTACTACATTGCATAATTGAAAAATTGTGGATTTTTCTCTATATAGAATCTCTCAATGTTTGGGCCATGTACGTGAATGAAATATCCTAAGGATAATTCCACCAGTGAATATAACTTGATAAGCCATCTCCTTTTGCAAATCGAAGTATAAAATCTTTTGAGGTCTCTTCTTCTTGCCCTAAAGGCCAAGCGAAGCAGCCCTTAAGGCCTCCTTGACTGAAATGCGAGTTTCTTTCTCATGATTATCCTAGAATCCATTCTCACCAAGGGATTAGACACTATTCCACCAATAGGTTATCATTCAAATAATATATTTTCTCCATCTCTCCCTTTCTCTTCTAGTTCTAGCCAAGTTGGGTCACTTAGGGCATCACTTCCCAACAAAATAGCCAAAAAAAAATTTGATCTTCTAGTTTCTGTTGCATTGATGTGTCTTCAAAGCATCCTCCAATTCTAATCCATTCTGACAGTAGAGTTGTGAGATAACCCAAGCCATAGCTTTGAGATCAAACTTTTCCCTAGTATTCCCTAGGCTATCACCTCATAGGATCAATTTGACACTTTTAATTGGAAATTCTTACTTTGATCCCTTCCCTTTCCTTGTTTGGGTTAAGAACATCATTGGTTGTTATATTCCCTCTCCTTAACCTAGGTTGGGCCCACTTGGTCCCATGTGATCCCATATACTGGGTCTCCTTCGATCAGTGAAAATCTGTAAAGAGTAGAGAGCCTTAGCTAAGGTGAGAGTGGGTTAAGTCTCCATTGTTTCCTTTGATCTATTATTTTTCCCTTAAGGAATCCATTTTAAGCCCCATAGTATTTTTAGTGGTAACAAGAACCTATGGCTACAATGGAGTGGGCAAAAGAAAATAAATATAATTTTGTTTCTTATGTTAGTGCCATTTTGTCATGTAAGTTTAAGTCGGCTTGGGCTAGAAGATGTGACCCTTGGTGAAAATTGAGTCCACGAAAGAACATTATAAGTAAAAACAAAGTGAATATCATTCGGCATCATCAAGAGGGAGATCATGTTAAGGGAAATCAAGACAAAAAAGGTCGTAGCCCCTTAAGGAGATGAGATGGAGTGAAGGAGAAGGACGAATTATCTTTTCTCTTGTGTTATGGAACAAGTCAAGCAGAGAAAAGTTGGACGTATATTTTCTGGCATGGTTCTATGCATATTATTATGTTTTATCTTTGTGGACAAGATGAAGTATAATCGATAGCATTTAGGCTGAGGCCCTTGGTTTTGTGCACATTGAGGCCATGAGGCTAGTAGAAGGTGTTGAAGTGTAGAATGAGTATCCTCAAAGTAATTTATGGGACTTAATGGTTGTTTTTGGGAGTTTTACATAGATTTTGAGGTATGAAGTGGTCGTTGGGATTATGTCCATATTGAGGTAGCAACAGGAGCCATAATAAGGCAGAAAAGGCCTAAGTGAATAGTTTCATAGGGTTGAGTTTCATCATGGTTGAGCAGAGACTTTGATGAAGGTATGTGTTTGTGTTTCATGCTTGATTATTGTTGGGCTGGATAAGATTGAATTATGTCCTACAAGAAGGATTTGGATAGTACATTGGATGCCTAAGTACAATGACCCTTGGAGTAGCTAGGGGAATGCTAGAAGGAAAAGTATTGAATACTTAATGTTCAATAAGTTAGATGAGGAAAACCATTATTAGAAGGAAAATCGTTGTGAGCCCTAAGTATAGTGATTTATGTGGAAAATCATTGTTGTGAGGGCATATTGGTTGAATACCCTAAGTGTAGTAACTTTAAAACAATTGATTTCTTGTTAGAGGGTAGACTTGTGAAGGCCTATGTTCAGTGACCTTGGTGGAGCATTGTCATTGCAAGAATGAAGATTGAAGAGTTAATACATGCATGAAAATATGGAGGAGAAAATGACCTTATGAGAAACTATGGTATAATTATTGGAGAAACATTATTCTCTACAAGTATAGGTGGCAAAGGACCTATCAGACATTCAAGGCAAGTGGACTAGAGGGGATGGTGCAAGTGCTTATTCAACAAGTAAGTCAAGTTTGTTCTTGTTCTTGGGCATATTAATGATCATGTGTTGTTGAAATAAATTCCTAGTTTTCCTTGTATCAGGGGTAATTGTAAGGGTCGTGATCCTTGGTAAAATAGGCTTATGTTTGTTGTATTAAAGGTGTATTACAAGCAAGTTTTGGGTTGAAAAAATTATTGTGTACTTGGTTGATTCACAGTTGTACATTTTCTATTGTGAAAAGTGCTTGAAAACTTTAAGATAGCACTGAAAAGTACGAAATATCTCAGAAAACTTTAAGATAGCACTGAAAAGTACGAATAGAACCCTATGCAATTAGAAACTTTATATTAACAATTAGACAATTTACCCAAACTAAAGCAAGTTAGGAACAGATTGACTTTGATATTCAAGGTAATAGACAAGCGTATATCTATTGTACATGTAGTTTAACTTTATTAAGTAAATTGAGTCACTCATCATACAAAGGAAAAAGTTATCAATATTTCAATATGTTATGAGGAATTTCAACGTAAGTTTTGGTCATCCACTTTTGAAAAAGCCAACACTGATTTCCAATGGAAGCTGAGCGATTCTCAAGTGAACATGGCACGATTTCCCTTTTTTTTACCATGATCTCTAAGCACAATTTTCTTTCTTAGAAAAACTTTTAAACATGGAAACAATGTACTCTAATATATCCACAATTTGGAGACCAGAAGCTAATGGGAATTTATCAATATCCTTTCCAAGGATCAAAGAATTATGCCCCTCCTGTTGTTCTGCTTCGTATACTTGCACCCTCTGAAATAGCAAAGCCATCATTCCAGCCCTCAATTTCTCTCGCTATGGCTCTGCATAGAATTACAAAATTATCAACACATCCCACTGATGCCCAAAAACAAATGACAATCAGCCATGACGCTGGATGATGTCATGACTGTTGATCAAGGCCCTTCTTAGCAATCCTGTGATTGAGATCTTCACTACAAATATCTATTCTATTGCAACCGGTTCATTAAACTTAATGAGGGTGGTGGCAACGTCCATTATACAAAGTAACTTTTATTCAAAGAATCTCAGAAGAAGGGGGATTTTCACTGTCCTCCTTAAGTTTACTAAATTAAATGCAATAGGTATAAGTAGTAAAAATCTGAATCACGGGATTTCTATTATGGCAATGGCTTTGATAAAGGACTTGTTAAAATAAGATAATTACTCTTGAGTTGGGTAAACATAGAGAGTCAATTAATTGAGTGATTGAGTATTTGAGTGTTCATGCAAGTGGAATGATACATGACTTTTAGTGTTTGCTTGCATGTGGTTACATGTCAAAGCAAGTAGCTAGTTGGAAAAGGATAAATACCCTTCAGAGGGTTCATTGTAAGCATCATGTTTTTTGTGATCAATATAAATCAGCAACTCGTGTTTTATGTGTGAATTCATCCTTTGTCTCCTCAGCCTTTCCAATAAAATGACAACAGGTTTCTTGATAGAATCTACTAAATGTGTTGGTTGATGTTATAATTCTATTCCTATTAAGTGAAATTGAGGGTTGGGATGATGTACGAGAGGCAAGTACATGAAGCATAACATTAGGCGCAACATAATTCTTTGGCTCTTGAAAAGTGTCTTTTGTTGGTCTTCGACTGGTGGCTATATTAGAGTACATTGTTGCTACGTTCAAACGTTTTTCTTAGATCCACCGCATAGAGTTCATGGGCAAAAAAAGAACCAAAGCATTAGAGGATGTTAACATGAGAATCACGCAGTTTGGATTAGAAACCAGTGTCTGCACGACGGCTTGATGTCTGAATAACATCTTGAAATATTGATAACTTTTTATTTTCTACTGTCACTTTGACATAGATGAGAATACTTTTTCTTTTTACTGTCACTTTGACGTAGATGAGAATAATTTGTAAGATAAGTGCATTGTTTCTATAGGCACCAAAATGCTTCTCTTAGTCTGAGAATGTAAGTTAAGTAGAACTGAAAATCAGAGAATCGCTCATCCGTGTACAATTGAAAATTAGGGATGGCCTTAACCGCTTTCAATACAGAGATAATGCTGAGGTGCAAAGAACATAAGGATTCCAGTAGATGTCAAGTGAAGCAGAAAATTCAGAGGAACTTCTCATAAAAAAGGAACCAAAAGAGAAATGAACAGAGCGAAGGTGATTTTTGATTTTGAATGTTTCATACATTGAAATTCTTGGTTAGAACTGTATAATTAAAACAAAATTCGCTACTAATACAAGAACTGTATACTTGACACAAAATTCGCTACAACCGTATTAATAATGGGTATTAACCAGTCATTCTCGGTAAACGTGCAAAATTACACCTAATAAATGAAAGATTTTTAAATTTGAATGTTTCATACATTGAAATTCTTGGTTAGAACTGTATAGTTAACACAAAATTCGCTACTAATACAAGAACTGTATACTTGACACAAAATTGGCTACAACTGTGTTAATAATGGGTATTAACGAGTCATTCTTGTTAAACGTGCAAAGTTACACCTAATAAATGAAATATTTGGAAAGATCATCTTTAATTAAGCATATCTGTATTAATAATGGATATTAACGTATTAACCAGTCATTCGTTACACCTAATAAATGAAAGATTTGGAAAGATCATCTTTAATTAAACATATCTAACTATAGGAATTCATGCTTTCTGTTTTGTTATAGGAATTCATGCTTTGTGTTTTGTTATACAGTTAAATCTTTTTAAACACACTAGACAATGAAATGATTTGGGAAAGGTTGTTTTTATGGAATTGTAGTTATTGATCTGATGAGTCATAGTAAACAAGGAGGCTGCTTTTGGATGTTGCTCATTTGAATCGTGTGTTTTCGGGGGACTTGCGAAGTAAATTCCATATTTATTAAAATGTGAGACACTTAAATGTGCAGATAAAGAGGTTAAAATATCATTCCAAAAAACCGTCATTAAATTTTAACGAAATCAAAGAAAAATAATGTTAAAAAAAAGGAAAAGTATTTTACAATTAATTTAACTTGCAAATAGGATTAGTTACAATTTCATGGGCCATCACCATGACTTATAAGTAACCCATTCCCAAAAACCATAACTTATTTCACAATCAAAATATTTTATAGCAATATGACAAAAAATTTAACCATGGAGATTGACCTCCATATTACAATTGATATTATTAACTTGTAAATACGCCTTTGTTACAATATCATGGGCCAATACCATGACTTATCAATACAACATACTTTGAAAGACATGAGTTATTTCACAATCAAAATATGTTATTAAAACATGAAAAGTTTCTTAACCAGGGAAATTCACCCCCACTTTACTAGATATATTATTAACTTGTAAATAATATTTCTGATAATACCATGGGCTAATACCATGGCTTATCACAAGATCCTTAACCATAGAGATTCACCCACACTTTTCCATTCATATTATTAACATGTGAATAGATCTTGTTACAATACCATGGGCCAATACCATGGCTTTTCAATACTGCATGCCAACAAATCATAACTTATTTCGCATTCAAATTTTTTTATAACAATATGATAAGATTCTTAACTATGAAGTTTTTCCCCCACTTGAAAATGGATATTATTAATTTGCAAAAATGATTTGTATAATACCATGGTCCAATACCATGAATTCTCAGTACCACATGCCCAAAAACCATAAGTTATTTAACAATCAAAATATCTTATATTAATTTAATTTGATAACATTTTTTGAATCGAATCTAAAAGGAAAAATGTTATAAGTAGTTTTGAGATATATCTAAACCCTCTATTCTCACGAGGACTAAAAATATTTCTATAGAAATTAAATCGAGGTTTTAATAAAATTAAAAATGAGAATACTTTTATGTATAATGATGTGAAATTTATATAATATAAATGATGTTATGAAGAAACAACATAGATCCATCCTAACTAAGGATCCAAGCGATGAGAGCAAGCAAAGTGACTAACAATAATAGAGGAAATATAGAGCATGATTTGTTTAAGTTTTTCATTATTTTATTTTCTTTGACATGATTTATCGAAAATATAGGTTTAATACTTTACAACCAATTCAAGCTTTTTAATTTAGATACTTCCTTAAACAAAATAAAACCTCATCAAATTTAAGAGAGGTAAGAAGGGGATAGTAACAAAGTTGGATGGCAGATAGAGAAGGGGAGGGGGGAGAGGGAGGAAATAACAAAGGCATAGAGAGATAAACGTGGAGAGAAAGAGGGAGTGGCAAGGGAGAGATTGAGAGAAAGTGAGGCAAAGAGGAGAGGAGGGCAGAGAAGAGGAGAGGAAGGAGATAGGGAGAGCGTTGAAAAATGTAATTAGGTTTGTTCTTCATAATGACTCATGTACTCTTGATACTGTATATTTGATGTAAAAAGAAAAAGGAGAAAAATAGTTATTATTTTATAAGCACGAGTTTCATGCTCGAGTTAATTAGGTCAAGCATGTTCTTCATGCTTTTAGGTCTTTTGAAGTCAAAATATTATTTTTCATAAATCAAGAGAGTCATTGTTATGCATATAATATCCTAGTGGCCATTTTGCATCAAAAGAGAAGATTTACTTTTGTGTTTAAAGTGTCAAAAGAGTCCTCCAAGACCAAGTCGGCCTATCCTGAAGAACTCATACTAGGAAGGCCTATTTGACAACATGGAAATTTATATATAGAAGTGAAATTCGTCTTCATTTAACACCTTCAATTACTTAGTTCGATCTGCAATAGAAACAATAAGAAAGGAAGTGTGAAGAGAAGAAGAATCCTTAGCGAAGGAAGGAAGACCTAATTCTTAACTATTTCTGCTCACACGTGCAAAAAGGAGAAGAGTTTTTGACATATTGTAGGGCTAAAAGATGCAGACTAAGTTGCAAACCTACAGTTGAGGTCCCAAAATATGATTTGACCGACAAAATAGAAGTTTGAGTTTCATTGACTTTGTTGACTTAAGCTGATATGAAGAATTATTTCTTGGAAGGATGACTTAGTGCTTGGATCAAATCTTTGTCTTGGTCTAAAGGTCTTGAAGCTCTCATTTTGTCTTGGTTCTATAAGAAGAAGAGCATTTTAATATCGTTTTCCCCTAGGAGAGGGGTTTTCTCTAGCTGAGATCCTACATACTATGTTCTATTGTTGTTGTGATCTTCATGTTCTTTATGGTTTGATAGTTGCTTGATGAAAATAAGACATAAGAAGACAATATAATTAAAAATTATCACAAGTTGTTATCAAAGTTGTTGACATCTAATCCTCACGATTGGGTGAATTTATGTAAATAGTTAAATTAGGAATGTGAACAGTCATCAGAAGATGAACTAAGCAGTCACACCCTTTTGTATATAACAATAGCCTACCTAATGAAATGAATAGAATCAGTTTTACTGCCTATTGGAGAGTTACTTCCTGGCCTGACACAGTATCAGACCCAGTTCTCAAAATAAGTTGTAACTCCCTTCATTTTTTGGCTATTGTGGGTTGTACACTGGTCTGAGCACTAACCCACTGAGCATTGTCCTCTGTCGCACTGTCTTCTGAAGGATTAATTTGGTGAATGATTACTTGGTCCAGAGCAGACAACATAAGAATGCCTTTGTAACATAACTGTTTTTCATGCTGCCTGAAATGCGTTTGCTGCTTTGAGTATTTGTACAAATGAATGTCGTTTTTCAAATTAATGGTATCAGTGCGTATCAATGCATTTTTCAAATAAATGCTGCTCATGATATCGAATGTAATGGTATCAATTCGTATCAATTCGAATGGTTTCAAATTAATGGTGTAACCTCAGCATATCAATTCGAATGGTTTCAAATGAATGACTGTTAACCCAGTTAACCCTGCTATACCGCTTGTCCTGTTATACAACGCTATCATATTTTATGAAAAATTATGCAACCAATGTTTACAGGAACAAAATGAAGGATAGAAGTTTGGAATGGTTGGGACAGCGCGTACAGGAATGATGAGTGATTTCGTGGGCAATAAAACTGAGTGGAATCTGTTTCACAAAAAAAAGCAGAGCTGCTATTTTAAATAAGTTCGAATGCTATTTTAAATAAGTGCAGTGGAAGCGTAACATTCAAATGTGTGAGAATGTGGGTGAATAGTATAAATGCGGAGTTTTTTTAAATCATTTAAATCATTTGAATGGTATAGTTACAGCACGTTACCCTGCTGCGTTGTGTCTCCTTGAAGAAAGATGTGTACACCCCAAACGAGCAGCATTACTTCTACTGTTAAAATCACCACATTTACATTCAATTTGGTACAAGAGGTGGAATTCATAGAAGCAACTGGCGCTCCATTGGAGCATGCCATATAGCCAAAATCCATCTTCAATCACGCCTGCGTGCTTCATTATATGGTAATGTCATATGTCATATGTAATATAATGGGCGTATATTACAACATTGAAGTGATATGTAATACATAATATTTGAATGAAATGATGGATGCTTTTATCAAACAATGGAAGATTTGAAGAAAATAAGTTTGGAGAAAATATATTGCATAAAGTTGTAGCGTGAGGAAGACATTTGAAATCTTTTGAGAATGCCCTTTTGAGTACAATTTTACTGTATATTGGCAGAAGTATTTTTTCTATCAGCAGAAGTATTTTTTTTACAGAATGCATTCAATTATCTCCATGGTAGGAATAGTTCTCACTGGCAAGGAGAACTATCCTGAATGGTCCTGGCTGATAAAATACACCCTCATCTTCAATGAGTTGTGGAAAGGAGTGTGTGTCGGAGAAGGAGACAATGACCCAGTATGGCCTACCTCAGACAAAGAGCTCGTCATTTGGGAAAACAAGAACATAAAAGCTTATGCATTAATCATAGCATTTGTAAATGAAGAGGTGAGTCACCATATTTCATCATATTCAACTGCCTTTGAAGCTTTACAAAAGCTGAAAGAAATATATGACTCACATTCTGCACTTGAAGTCGTCCAACTCATGATTAAACTCTTCACTCTTGAACTGCAAAATAATGATCCTCTTGCTCTTGCATCTGACGTAAAGTCTATAATGCATGATATCAAATCCACTAAGGTTGAGCTGGATATCCCTCTTATTGCTTTTCTCAAGGCACTTTATCCTACTTACTCCAATTATCTTGAGTCTTTGCAAGCAAATGGAAATTTCAAAGATATGACCTTTGACTCTCTTGTGAAAAAGTTTGCTGAAAGAGAAAAAGCTTTTGGAAAGAAGACAACCCCTGAGTCTTCTGAAGAGACTGTGTGCCTTGCTCATAAAGAAAAACATCCTGCTCAAGATTCTACAAGAGGAAGAGGAATATATTTCAGAGGCAGGGGGGGCAGACATTCTCAAGGAGAAAAGACAGATTTACACTGTATTCACTGCAAAAGAAATGGATCACATGATGCATCCACATGCAAGCTACATGGGACAAAATTGAGCAGAAAAGAAACCAACAGAAAGGTAAAACTGATGATACAGACAAAGGTAAAGCACCTGAATCTGCTCACTATGTTGAGGCATAATGTAACATTGGAGTAAATGAAGATTTGTTTAATGCTTCACTTGCTTGCTGGAAAAGTGATTGGTTGCTTGATTCAGGAGCAACCTGTCACATGATTCATAGAAAAGATTTTTTTGAAGATTTCACTAACAATGTTGATGGAGCAGTATACTTTGCAGATCAGTCAAAAATCAAGCCATCAGGGCTTGGCACAATTAGGTTTAAACTGCCCGGTCTTCCAGATTTTCTTCTGGATCATGTTCTATATCTCCCACAGCTCAAGGGAAACTTGTTGTCCTTGGTCCACATCCGCCAGCGAGGTAACTCCATTCATATGTTTGATGGCAAGCTTGAGGTAAGAAAAGCATTTGATCACTCACTTGTCATGAGGGGAATAGAAGAAGAAAGGCTTCTCAAACTGCAAGGAACATCTGTTCATGCACAACATTTTTCATACAATTCTCATCATGAAGAAGGTAAACTTCCATCAAGTTTATTATGGCATGCTAGATTTGGACATTTGAACTATGACAGTCTCCGCTTATTGAAGAAAAATGGTGTTGCTGGTTTGCCTACAATTCCTAGAAAACTTAAGCAATGTGATGCTTGCATTCTAGGAAAACATAGCAAACAATCTTTTCATGATTCACATTCAAGAGCACATAGGAAGCTTGAACTTATTCATTCAGATTTATGTGGTCCAATGCCTGTTTTTTCTACAAATGGAAATAAATATATCATGACATTTATTGATGACTACACCAGAATGTGCTGGGTTTATCTGTTGAAGAACAAATCTGATTCTTTCCAAACATTCAAGAATTTTCATAAATGGATTGAAAATGATGCACAATCTCATATTGGGTCTATTCGCACTGATAATGGAAAAGAATATACATCAAATGAATTTGAAAACTATCTTCGACAACATGGGATCAAACATCAAACAAATGTGCCTTATAATCCCCAACAGAATGGTGTAGCTGAAAGAATGAATAGAACAATCTTGAATATGGTACGATCCATGCTCTTCTTCAAAAATGTAAAATAATGTTTTGGGCTGATGATGTTCTATGCGCTGCATATATAAAGAATAGATGTCCATCTAATGCTATAAGAAACAAGATTCCTTATGAATTGTGGTATGGACATGTTCCTTCAGTAAAACAACTCAGGGTCTTTGGTTCCACCTGTTATGCTTTGATACCAAAGGTATATAGAAACAAACTTGGTGCTAGAAGTTGTAAGTGTATCTTCCTGGGGTATTCAAACACCTCCAAAGCATACCGCCTCTATGATGAAGTAAATAAAAGTTTGTTGTATCTAGAGATGTAATTTTCTTGAATCATCCAAATCTGACAATGTTGTTGAGCGGCAACTTGATCGCTTGGATAGATTCGCAAAAACGAAATCATTTCAAGAATTTGATAATCAGATTTCACATCTTGAAGGGGGGATTCCTATACTAGATCAACATGTGGAATCTTCTTCTGAAGAATACTCTCCCCCGACTGAAACTCCAACAATGGATGATGCTTTAAGTGATGTAATTGATAGAATTGGGAGACTCAATCTTTATTCACTCCCAACTCAATCAACAGAGCAGCCTGGACCATCTCAGAAAGGTCCCCCAAAGTGGCTGACAAAGACACTTGAAAGTGTTCATCCTGATGAAATTGGAAAAACAGGAACCAGAAATGCAAATCGACAAAATGGAGGTGATGTAGATGACTCTAATTCACCTATTGATATGGATGTTTCTTATGATTGTGAATTGAACTTGTCTACAGATTTTGAACCAACTTCCTTTAAAGAAGCTGCTTCTCATGATGAATGGAAAGAAGCAATGCAAAAGAAGTATGATGCCCTCATAAAGAACGGCACTTGGAAGCTGGTTGATCCTCCATTTGGAACCAAACCAATTGGCTGCAAGTGGGTCTACAAGAACAAGTACAAAGCTGATGGCTCACTTGACAAGCACAAGGCTAGGCTTGTGGCAAAAGGTTTTGCACAGAAGGAAGGGGTCGATTATGAGGAAACCTTTGCTCCCACAGCAAAATGGGCCACCATCCGGACACTCTTTGCACTGGCAGCTCAGAACGGTTGGAAAGTCCATCAAATGGATGTAAAAACTGCCTTCTTGAATGGAGATCTAAAAGAAAATGTTTTTATGTCCCAGCCTGAAGGATTTGCTGTGGAAGGACATGAACATAAAGTATGCAAACTTGTGAAGTCCTTGTATGGCCTCAAACAAGCACCACGAGCCTGGTATGAAAAGCTAACTGAGCATCTTCTGAAACTCAACTTCAATCATTTTGATCTTGATGATGCAACTTTATTTGTCAAGAAAGTTGGAAAAACAGTTGTATATCTTGTGGTATATGTAGATGATCTTTTAATGACAGGGAACAATGAAAGTTATATTGCATCCATAAAGAAAGAATTAGGAAAAACCTTTGAAATGGAATTAGGAAAAACCTTTGAAATGACTGATTTGGGCTATGTTCATTACTATCTTGGCATTGAAGTAACCCAACATCCAAAATCCATATTTCTTTCTCAAAAGAAATACATTGGAGATTTGTTAAACAGATTTGGCATGACAGAGTGCAATCCTCTTTCTACTCCAATGGAACAAACTTAAAGCTCACATCTATTGAAGGAAAGGAATTTGAGGATGCAACAAAGTATAGACATCTTGTAGGAAGTCTCATCTACCTCACTACTACCAGACCAGACATTTCATTTGCTGTTGGAATCCTCTCCTGGTTTATGCAAAAGCCTTGTGAGG
>APFE031666513.1:0-34865 GCA_000404065.3 Pinus taeda
TTCAGCAAAATGTGTATTTTGATACCTTGTAATAAACAGATTACAACTGAACAAACTGCAAAATTATTCTTTGAACATGTATGGGTTCATTTTGGATTACCCACTTCTATTGTATCTAATCGAGACACCCGATTTGTGGGGAAGTTTTCGTCAAGTCTGTGGGAACTGATGGACACCCAATTGAAGAAAAGCACAACTTTTCATCCACAAACCAATGGCCAGATAGAAGTAGTTAACAGGACAGTGATCTAGTTACTCAAGGGATATTGCAGCAAACATCCTAAGCTTTGGGATGAACATTTGTGTTATGTGTAGCATGCTTACAACAGAGCCAAACACTCTTCTACACAGAGATCTCCTTTTGAGACCTGTTTTGATTTCATACCAAGGTCTCCTTTGGATTTTGTCTTTGGTAAAGACACCATGGTTGATAGACACAGTGATGTGGACAAGGCAACTGGTTCATTGAACAAATCCAAGAGATCCACCAGGCAGTATAGGAACAGCTGGAAAGGAGCCAAGCCAAATACAAGGCTAGGCATTACAAGCATCGGATGGAGCATAGTTTTCAAGTCGGAGACCAAGTCTAGCTATATATCAACAAGGAAAGGATGCAAGGTGAAGGTAAAAAGCTAAAGCCTATCAGGTATGGACCTTTTAGGATACTTGAGAATATTGGTGAAAATGCTTTTCACCTTGATTGACCAGCTTACATGCACATCTACTTAGTCGTAAGTGGAGATTACTTGAGATTGTTTGAACCTTCAATGATTGAGGATCCTAAAGAGCAAAGTCAATTGCCTTCTATTGATGACCTGCTACCTGAATATCTTAATGAATTGCAAGAAGACACAATCTTGGACAGGAAGGTGAGGACGACATGCAGAGGAGATGTTGAGTACCTCAGAATTGGACTCAAAGGTTTGAAGCCGAGTAGTGCAAGGTGGATTGAGATTGGACAGGTGAGACAACAATATCCTCACTTAGTCAATGATTGAAAGAAAACCAACTTTTGGTGGTCCAAAAGATTTTTTAGTGGGAAGTTCGTGATCCAAATTGGATCCATAAAAGACTGTCAAAGAACCATGATTGTATTAGGTCGGGATAAAACTCTAAAAATTCCAAAACAGTGATCATGAACACCGCTGAACGAGTGGCAATGGCAACCAACATGGAACGACGAGGACCTTGACCAAAGCGCGCTGACCGAGGCCCATGGAGACTATGTAGGAGGTCAAAGTAGCCCCTGGGAGCTCCGAATCAGGAAAAGGAGGTGGATTTTGATGCGTGATTAGTGCTTAGCACTAATCGCACATCGCTGGGCAAACAGGGCCAAAGTGGGGGAAGCCCGAGCACACAGATGCATGGCAAACCAGAGAACCATGGGCGAAAAGGCAAAAAGCGCCAAACATACGAAGGTGGGACCCACACTCTGGAAACCAGTGGTATTGATCGGGGTGCCCTCAAATGGTAAGAGGCTTTGGATGGAAGCAGAGCGATCCCACTCAACAATCAACACATGGAAAGTGGAGGTGAGAGAAAACCACCGTTGATCGTGCGTTATCAGTCGAGAAAGTCAACCGCGCGGGACGTGTGTATGTCATTGGATCTGGAGGCCCCAGATTAGATGGCTAAGATCAAACCCGATGGAGGAAGAGGAATCAACAAGGGAATACACCACAATTTGTAAATATTTGGAATCCGTTTGACTGCCACGGTGGAGGAAAGACTTCATCCACAATATGACTAAAGAAACAAACCGATGAAGCAGGCTGGCATTGTTTAGAGGAGGACAAGTGGCCACTCCCTAAATGTTCATTCTGACGCCGAACAGGAAATCCAAGCACAGCTGCAGAAGGTGAATCGACATAGGCAGACGAGGAATTGAACATGCATGAGTTCGAATGGGTAAAATCCATGAACAGTGAAACATAATACACAGTTAGAATCAGTTAGAATGAACCCCGAGAGGAGGACTCAACACTGAGAGACAGAAACCAGAGAAGAAGGTAGTAAAGAAAAAGTAGAAAGAGACAGAAGGTCGAGCCGACCAGTGGCAACATCGAGCACCAGAGAGCTTGAGATATTCAAGCCATTCCATAGAGGAATCTATATACGTTGAGCACCACATTGGGCTTTAGCCACTATAGACCAGAAGGTCACAAAGCTGGTAGGAAGAAGAAGAGTCTGTGTACTCCAGTGGCTTGGGGAATCCAAGAACCACCCTGCCAAGAAAACTTGCTCCAGGAGAACTCACATTGAGTCTCTGTATTGTAATTCTCTGCTTAAAGGCACAATAAAGCAAGGCCATCACTGAAAGTTGGAACAAATATGTAGCCTTGGAGAATAGGGTGAACTCCTTATTAAAACTCTTGTGTCTTTGTGTTTGCTTACTGTATTTCTCTATTGTCTTTCCATTTTATTGTCTGTGTATTGGCAATCTGATCGATCCGTTGCTTCAATAACACAGAACACACACCAGAACATGAGTCTGTAATACCTTTGTTTAATAAATCTTTAGCTAATGACTCTCATAGGGTGAATATCAGATCATTTCCTACTCCCTTAAACACAGGAAACTTTATCACGCTTGCCATATTGACTCATGGTGGTGGCGGAGGTGGTATTGGCGAAGATGGAGGTGAAGGTGGTGAAGTTGGTGGTAGTGTGGGTAGGGGTGGTATGCATGGAATTCTCTGCCTTATCAAATTTATCAAACTTCGCGGCGAGACCTTCGTGAGATCTTTTGTGTCCCCTTGCGGAGGTGAAATCAAAGGTCTATTCTCTGGTCCCTTACTTCCTTCATTTCTGTAGGTTTTTCCAGTTCGCGTGGCTCTGGACAACAAGATAACTGCATAACCCTCTTTTCACACAATAGAATTTTAATCCAAGCATTCAGAGACTTTACGTACTTACCTTGCGATCCTTTGAGAAAGCGTCACTCTACCTCGCTACAGTTTACTAAAGTATCTACCGCAAACTCAGTAATGAATCCTCCTATAATCTGATCAAGCCAGTGATCAATAGTGTGCGCAATCTTATCCTATAATGCTTCCAATATGTGCACCAAATCTAGGGTCCACACAATAGGATTGTCGAGTTTCCACCTTCCTTGGCTATCTGCTAGTTTCGCGATCCACTCGTAAAACTCAATAGGGAAAGATGCGAAGAAAATTTCGTCGATCTCTGTGTACAAGTAGTAGTCTAACCACTCTTCTTTTGATAGTCGCTGATTCTTGTTCTCCTATGCCGTGAACTCGTGGATTCTCCTGTCCAACCAACCTTCAATTTCTTTCTTAATTAGATTCTAATGATACGACATTAGACATCTCTATGCAGATTCTAGTCCCAGCAACAGAACCATTTGTTGGCTTTATGGGGCCTGACCCAAGTTCAGAGTTATTTAGCCAAACAAATCCCTATACTACTGGCTCTTTTAGCAACAACCTATGGAGCGTGGACTGAGGTATCACCCGAAGCAATATGGGGGGATGTTGGAACCAAGATTCTGCACCCTTGAGATGTCTGAGGGGTCGATTTAGTCCAAATGTGAATACATTCATGCAGGTCACTTTGCACACTTTCCTGGCCTGCGAGGCCTTTGCACTCTGTTATAATAGCCTTCACGTAGCCCTAACCAAGGGTTGAGGAGCCTTCGCGCTGCTAAAGTAGTGATTTGCGTTATTTTCCCAAGTTACACCTTGGATCTTGCTTATCTTCTTATAACAATTAGTTGTATTTTCATAAACTAATACTTTATCTTATATTCACTTATTCAACACATTCATATAAGTTAACGCAACAAATAAACAATAAACTTGCAAATCATACCCAATATACTGCAATGCATAAAATAGGAAAATATACACAAAAAAAATGTAAAACTTCTCTTTATTAATGCTTCAATCAGTTACACACTCAACTTGCCCTGCACACTCAGCTGCAGGGGTCCACGCACTTAGCTATGGACTACTAGGCCTTTGCGCACTCTGTTGCAGAGCCTTCTCCTACTCTATGACCCAAAGACATGAATTTACACTTTCGACTCAATGCTTCCTCATTAGATCTTCTATCTTCAATCCCTTATATTAGATGTCTCTTTACACTTATAGCCTCGCTTTATTTATACAATCTCGTGGTCCGTGGACCATGGGTAGAACTCTCAAGCCGACACTACATTACAAAAGTAAGGGTGGACAACCCTATGACTTAATTACAACTTCGCCCTCTGCGCCCACAAATCGCGGAGTCTTTACATCGGACTTAGTCAAAACTTGGGCTTTAAGCCCCAAAACTTGCCTTGGGGGGATCCCGCACCCAACAAATTTATTCTTATGTAATGGCACAAAGAGTGAGACCACAGATCCATGATCTAAGGAGGAAAAAGAAAAATGAGCCTGAGTGGAGCCAAATTGCACCATTGTTTAATTTATGGGAAGTTATCAAGAAAAAATAGAGGAAGCTTGAAAGACGGGCATGAAGAGATGCCTAGGTGAAAATATTAAAATGGAATCTCACAACAGTGCAGGGGTTGGATTTCTTAATGGAGCACATGATGATCTCTAAAAAGGCTTACAAGCTCAGGGAATGAAATTCCCTAAAAAGAGAAATTGTGACCAAGAAGATTTCAATAAAATAAGGAGATGGGAATGAGTGCTTGTCAATAATTAGTTGAGAAACCACTTTGGGTGCTTGCTAAAGGGTTGATAAACCTAAGTAGAAGGTTTCTTGCTAAGAGGGAGCTGATAAACTTCCCAAGATGCTTGTTGTTGGGTTGATGAACCACTCTTAGATTGTTTTCCACAACCGATAAATGACCTAGTATTGTAAATTTTTGTGTACTTTCATAACTGATAAACCACCTGATTATATAAGCAGTCCATGTCCTCTTGAGCTAATTATGGCCTCTTGTTGAAAATACTAAAGAAAATTCCATTTATCTTGGGGATTTGGCTCGAGGGTGATTGCTGCAAGTGATTCTAGCTGTAATGAGTCTAAGGTTTGGTGCAAAAATTTAATTACCACCTTCAATTTGGCCATTTTTCTTATTGTAAATACATGCATTTAGCTAAGAACTATGAAATTAAAGCTTGTGCCTATAGAATTGAATGTTTAGTTCCAAGAAATGTTGCATGGTTGTAGAAAAATGGTGCATGCAAATGTAATCTAAATGTCTAGAATTTCATTATGTTGCAATTTGAATATTATGAATAGGCTTAATGTGTTGATTCAATGTCTTTGTTCATTGTGAGGAATGCTAATTCCTATGTGAATAAGTAATGTTAAATTCTATGATAATCCAGAGGAACTATTGGTTTTCATGTTTATTTTCATGAAATAATTGATGAATTCTTATATGTGACATTAAGCCTATTTATGCTAAATTCCATTCTGGAAGGGCATGTACAATTTTGAGCTAATATGTGCTGGTAGTTGGCGTGAATGGCCTAAGTTTAAAAGGAAGGTTTAAATATTTGTTTAAATAAATTTCTACATGCATCTAAATGAAATTACTAGGCCTTGGCACCTTTATATAATCTCAAGAAGAATGTCTTAGGCCAAGTTGCAAGCATGTTAATAAATATATATATATATATTATAATATATATATATCACCGTATTCTTGGCATTTTTCCCATCCCTATGCAACCACTATGACATACCAACAATATCGGGTACATAGGGGGATAATATATTATCAAGAACCGACCAAACAAGGTAACATGCAAAATCATCACAGATTGGAGGAAACAATAGTTCAAGTTCAGGAGCTTACCCTGACCCCCCTTAAGGAAGAGGTCATTTGTTCTGAGTGAGAAGGGACCTCCCAAAGGCAACACCTCATAGACACTGGGGTATTGGAAGAATTAGCCATTTGGGTGCTAGATACTAAGCAAACACAAGGATCCTCAAAATAGTATATGCACATAGGGAACCTATACTAGCACATAAAATTCCTCTTAGGAAGGGTTCTCCTAGATCGACATGAGCATATAAAGGACATCCTCCTCTCTATGGAGAAATTACATTGGCACATAACAGACTTGGATAACAACTAGAGCACATCGAAAACCACCTTGGAATCCGTCCCACTTTTGGCAGCTCACAAGGAAGCAACAAGGAGCCAATCCACATGTGCACAACTAATTTAGACCCCTCTTCCTAGTTTCTTGTTATGTCTTTGGTTTCTAAATTTCATGTTTGCCTGTTTTGCTTTCAAGGCCTTGAATGCTCGTATTTTAGAATATGTATGTTAAATTTTGAACTCTTGGTAACTTTTTGTCTTTTACCTCTCTTAGAAGAGTACATTTTTGGATATGGTTGAGTTTTTCCAGTGACCGATCATTCTGAACTCTTCAATATTTTTATATAATTTTTGGTTTTGAAAATAATACAAAAATTTACTATAAAAAAATATACATATTAATTAAAATAATAATATATTGATTAAAATAATTCATCCATATAATCCAAAAATAAAAAGAATCCCAATATATTGCATATAAAAAAACTTAAATTCATCATGGAATAGTTTTTTGAAATTTCTAATAATTCAATTTCACGTTTTAATAATTTTTTCTTTAAACTTTTTACTATTAAATATTTTTTTAAACTTTTACTAATTGAATTTTACATTTTAATAATTTCCCAACTTTGTTAATCACATGAGATTATTAAATATATGTGCTTTCATTTTGAAAGCATGACCTCATGGTTGATACTCACATCGACAATGACTGCCCATCTGTTTCCCAATTTACCATTCCCTTTCAGATGAGTTATATCTTCTAGGGTTGAATAAGTGTATTAAACTATCTTAAGCCTAAAAGTTAGGAAAATAAATCAACTGTAAGTTTTAAAATAAATTAATATTTTATACAAAATTATTAAAAAAAATTAAATTTTTAATAAATTTAAATAAAATAAAATAAATATATTTATTATAAAATATAATTTAATAATATTAAAAATAAATTGCCATAATCACCTATTCGAAATTTGACAACTTCATTTAAAATTTTGAAAATTGTTATGACTCCCTCCTAACTGCCCATCGTATCGAGATATCTCTGCAAATGGATTATTAGTCCCTTCTTTCGTCAAAATAGGGGCTATAGCAAATGTTCGACGTTCACCCAACATTAACGTGCTTTAACCGACGATTGTATCCAATGTTTTAAGAAATATTTTAACAGAAATATTCGATCAAATAATTTTTCAACTAAAGTTTCAGTTTCAGCCTCTTATTGCGGGAAAAACTATATGATTTAATTAAGACTTAGGATATGGTACTTTAATGCTACTTTGGAGTTAGAATTATTTTGAAACATTTACTATGTTGTACTCTCCACTACAATACATATCCAAAGCCACCACAGTACATAGGTAGTCCATAGCTTCATGGCAAGTTGCATGTTGCTTCTTCATTTGAAGGAAGTAAGTAAAATTACTTTACATATTTCTCAAACCAGTAGGCTTGTGATAATGAAGGGAAATAATGAGCATTGGGCAAAAACGACCATCTGTACAACAAACCCGAAGAACCAAGTCGATTCTTTGTCCATTGATTTAGGCTAAAAGGTGGGCAGAATTGTGAAATTATGCCTATGGATCATACAAAAGTGCGATGATTCATGGAAATGTTGCTTCTTTTCTTCTAGGTTTTCTTTTTCTTAGGTATCTGTTTTCCAACTAAACCAAAAATGGAAAAAGCTGTTGAGTAGGCTTGTGCTTTATTATTCAATACCAACTATACATTTTCTCCCTAAATTTCTGAATTGTTTTGCACATTTTCTCCCTCAAGTTATGAATGTTTCTATGCAATTATATTTTTTTTTCAGCATGATAAAAAGCGATATAGTTATATTATGTTTGTCCAAAATGGAAATATATAGTATCTGATCAAAAAAAGTGAAGAGATGTACCAAGATCTCTAGAAGAAAGGATATATGTATCCTATGAGGAAAAATATTGCAATATGGACATATCTTCATATAGAAATGCACAAAAACAGTGCCATGAGGCACTGATATGTATGTAGAACCGAACTATAATAGGACAAAGGATGGGTAGTATAGTCCATGTTGTGTAGGTAAATCCCCTTTGCGGACAAAGGCGATCCCACTAGCTTAACTGAGGTCTAGCAACAATCAAACAACGCTAACAAGCAGGTTCCTAATTGCAAAATAAAGGCCAAGATGAGAGCCTACCTTGAATCCAATGCTTATATTTGTAGAAGGGTCGTCGCTTCCGTTCTTTCGCTTCAGTTGGTCACAATGCTCACGATCTCCGTGAATAGGCACCTGCACATGCAATGAACAAGACAAATACAAGCATAAAATCCGGGAAATGCAACTATGTATCAGTCAGAAAGGATACAACTCAAACATCATAATAAAGACACATGAGTGGAACCATAATGATAGTCGTCTATTATTATTGATAAAACAAAAGAGAATAAAACCAAGTTCTGACATCAAATCCTCCTTTGGTTGGGTGAATCAGCAACACATGCCTTGTAAAGCTTGTAGGGGATGGGAATAAACCTCTCTCTCCTTGATCACTTGAACATGGATCTCCTCCTTAAAGATTTAGCCTCATAGGGATACACAAGACCTCTTGCAAGATGAGCTTAGCAATCCTCAGACTTTTGGAGCTTGAAAAGTAGAATTATCAACCAAGAATTACCCACTAGCTTGTCAAATGGGAAGGAACAAGCTTATATAGAGATAGGAGGAGTAGATAAGACCATCCACTTGATTCATGGGATTGTCCTTATCATTAGGAAGCTTCCATGAGAGGTGGAGAACTACTTCCCTCCTTAGGAGATACGAAGCCCAACTGAACCAATTCAAACTGGAATTAGTTTGTGGATAAGGTGGAAAGAACCTTCAGAAGTTTGATGGTTAAAAACTTTACCCAACTAGATTGGCGCTAGTACGACTCTGAGACAGAGCGCCAGCTGGCGCGCCCTCTTTGGAGGATTTACCCCATTGGCGTGAGCAATACTCTGTGGAACAACGCCAATGGAGAAAGGGCTATATTTTTGGGTATTTTGCAGAAGGTGTCTTCAGGGCATATAGAGTACATACTTTAAGGGATACAAAGCAGGTGTTTTCAAGTCATGTCACTTCTCACAGGTCCCGGAATAGGTCCTCCAATGTACGGGAGAAGGGGTAAAAGGGACGGTGACAAAATACTGTGTAACAGATGCCCCCTAAAGCATGAAGCCCGAGAGAGAGAGGGGTGAAGTGCTTTACAAGAACATGGTCGACTAAAAACACAGCCGCCGGAGAACCTGCACGAAGTACAACTAATATCTCAAATACATGATGTGCATGGTATGGGCGCAACCATCCATAACAGAGTACATAAAAATCTGGATCCCAGGTATGGACGCAGCCATCCGATGAGGATCGATGAATGGACTCAGGCATGGTCGCAGCCATCCAGTGAATGAGTCATGTAGTGATTATAGTAATCCACAAAATGTAGCCTAGATCCCAATATACAAAATCCTGGGTCTTGCGCTCCAACTCGACCAGAAAAAAGTACAAGTTCAAGCATGCGAATACAGGAGTCGATGTCGAACATGCATGAACATCGTCTGATTACCAGTCAATGATGAAAACTGTTAATAGACACGAGAGGTGCCACCAATAATGACGATGGTCCTCAAGGTACTATAGGTACAATCCACGGCATGCGAATCAGCAAGCCGGTGTCGAATACCCGTAGAATCATCCGATCGGAGGCCAATGATGAAAACCTCGCGTCGAATACGAAGAACCTGCCATTGAGGCATGCAGGCTCCAAGGTACCTGAAGGGAGTCTCTAAGTCAACTTCCTGGATAATGAGCTGAAGTCGACAGGAAGTGACCTTGATCGAAGGTGGGCCATAATGTTTCCCACATCATCGACATGAGACGGAGAAGGATAAAATGTTTTGCGTGAGGTATCAGAGGGAGGTTGAGTATTCTGCAGAGGTCAACTTCTCTTGAACATATCGGCGGCACGAAAATGGACTTGGCAGTATTTGATATCAAATGGTTAGGGGTCATGGTGACAAGGCGATGAGCAGATGAATGGTCAAACAAGATAACCCAAACACACGGAGGCAAGCATGAAACAAGATGAGATGTCCCCACGCAGACACGAATGCAGACAAGTGCCATGTTCAAGAGCGACATACTGCCGACACAACGGTGATTATGGTTCCTCTATTCCCCCACGATTTCTGGCGAGTACCCCGGTTATTTTTGGATGGCAAGCTTGACAGGGATATCATATGCTTGAGAGGTGTCATCACGACGGAATCCGATGTCATAAAGTTTTAACGAGTCTGACAAAGGAGGAACTCAGCGTCTTTTCATATTTAGAGAGTTTGAAAAGATAGCGAAAAGGAAACTCCAGGGGTGTCCTTTTTCGTAAAGTTGTGTCTCTCGAACCCGAAAAAAGTATAAAACAACTCTCGAAAGAACAACCCAATAATTATGATCGAGGATTACTTTTCATAATAGTGACTCTAATCTGAAAAAGTAAAAAAGCGATCAAAACCATGTTGCTTCGTGACCATTAACGAACCAGAAACGACAAGGGTCCGACAATCTTTTCGTTTTTTAAGCAGTCGGAAAAGGGATTAAAGATGGCCACCTCTCATGTCCGTTTAACGAGTCGAGAGGACCAACTCGGCATTCTTTTCACGTTTAGAGAGTCAGAAAAGAGCAAAAGGTGACTCCCAAGTGACTTTTTCGTGTATTTACCGAGTCCGAAAAAGTATAAAATACAACTTGTTTCACCATGAAAGCTCCATAAGTACCTGTCGCTGCACAAAAAATCGGTGTAAAACCCATTTTTTGACACAAATATCGATGAAAATATTCATAAAATGACTTTTTAAAGCTTAATTAGGGTCAAAAAGCTATAAAAAGGTGAAAATAGTAAAATAAAAATTACTTTTCACTTTTTACCTTTTGAGAGCGACATTAGGGCTTTTTGGAGTGCGACCTTCAGTTGGCGATTGCAACCAATCCGGTGGACCATTTCGAGCGCTGTCAGTGCCAAGTAAGTGGTCTTGTCCTTAGCTTCATTTTCATCCATTTGAAATTTGTTTTTAGTTGCATTTTGATTTCCTATGGGGGGGATTTCAAATTTGGGGGTTTTGCCCATTGGCGCGGGTTTCGGGCATGGACCCGCGCCAATGGGGAAAATTTCCCATAAGGCGCGCGTCCATGGGCACGACTATTTTAGAAACAGTCGCACCAATGGCCGCGCGCATTTCTAGGCCAACTTTAACAAGTTTAACACCAATTTAGCTGCAATTTCAAGTTTTATGAGGTTCTAATGCATCATTTTGACTTGTTTTTGCAGGGCAATCCGCAAAAATGGTGATGACATGGAAGGAATGGGAACATGACCAAGTGGACACATTAGCCCTAGCTGACGAGGATTGCATGGAAGCTCTGAGAGCATGTGGGCTCAAAAAATTCTTCATGCTATCCTATTTGTGAGCTCATTCAGAGCTCCTACAGTACTTGATTGACTTATGGGACGTGGAGGAACAGGTGTTCCGGATAGGGGATCAGGTACTGGATTTGGACGTATCGGACGTCTAATTCTTGACTGGATTGTCGCGATGAGGGCCGGTGCCTCGATTGACTGGGAGCAGGCCATCTGGAGAGAAGATGGATGAGGTGAAGGCCCGAATTTGCCCGGAGGCAAAATATGGGCATGGCAGTTCGAAGGTGGATATCCCCACCGTTCAGGACCTAACGCTATGGGCATTACTATTCACTTTCACACGAGTTGCGGGGGCACAAGCGCCCCACGAAGCCACGAAGAACCATCTTCTTTTAGTGATGGAGTGTCGTAGCCCGACAGTCTTCAATTGGGCGTCAGCTGTGACGACCAATATGAAGAGGCAGCTGACAAAGGCCAAGCAGGGCAAGCTGCAACAGTTCGGGTATGGTTCCATCTTGGTGACATTCTTCCTAGAACGTGTGCCAAGCTTCTAGGGCCAAGGGGCCTTTGTGGCAGACCCAGCACCTCGAGAGCCGAGGATGGCTCGATGGACGGCACTGATGCCGAGGGGTGGTGGTGGCCAACAGATGGCTTTCAGACCAGAGTTCTTCGGGTGGCTTCACCGCCAATTGATCATGGTGGAAGACTGGCCTATGCAGGGACAGACTTCAATGGAGACCCTGACCTTCCCCTTCCGGAGGGAGAGGACTGGGACGAGGAGATTGGTACGTCCTCATTTTTTGATTTTGTATTTTTATGATTTTTTTTGTTAGTACATGCTTGTCCTAATGACCTTTATATGCACATGTAGATGTCGACCCAGAGCGCCCAGCTGGCTTGTCTTCCATTGCGAGAAGACATCCAGTAGCAATAGTAGCAGGAGCAGATCCTTAGGAGGAGGGCGGTGACAGAGGGGAGATTATCCAGAACCTTGAGGCTATCACTCGAGGGATCCCGAATTATGCTCGGCTAGCGGATGTCCCGCTAGCTTACCAGAGGCACACAGTAGGGGTGCCAACTCGCATCCACCGTCTCTTGAGGCATCTAGTGCGAGCGGTGACATGCTACCATGAGCACCACTGAGACTAGACATCTAGGCTTTTCTTTTCATGCATATTTTTTGAGAGACATGTTGTCTCCGGATGTATTCAGACAAACATGTATTTTTTTTTATGATGCACGGGGTGAAAACATTTTGGACACACACACACACACACATATATATATATATATACATGTGTTTTATGGTCTATTGTTCTTTATGCTTCTTGTGTCATGTTGATTCACATGTTATGCAAATGCTTGTCCAACACATAATTAGCTAATGCATCGGTTAACGTATTAAGTCGTCTTGGAATATGTTGATAATTAATGAAATCAAAATCCCTTTCTAATAACTTAACATGTAAATACAACCTTAAAATCTGATGATCTCTGACGGAATAACGCCTGTTGAGTTGGTGGACTACAAGTTGAGAATCCAAGTTCAAAACCAATGTGCGAATGCTGAGGTTAATCGCCTCAGCTAATAATTCAATCACAACACTATATTCAGCAACATTGTTCGTTGTACAACCTAGACAAACCCCTTGAATATCTACTAACTCACCATGAGGATCGTAGATCACCCATGCCGCAGATGACAAGCTGCGTGTACTGCGGGAAGCACCATCAACGAAACCAACGTAAGGCGATCCAGACATCTGTTCAAGAAGCAAAAATACACAATAAGCGGCAATCACGCCGACATACCAAAATAAAAACTAAGACAAACATGCACACACAACACAGTGTTGAAAGCATACGTATGTACAAAAAGAAGAGAGTGCATGTACTCATGCATAATATTTTTTGAGATAAATCCCATTTCGGGGCCTATCCAGGGGATTGCCTTCATAATCAATAAGCTCGTAGACACCTTTTTGCAAAACTCTTTTCACAATGTAGGGCCCATGCCGCATAGGCTCGAGTTTTCATGCCCCCATTTTATCGTTAGCTTGATCATATAGCAGTACTAGGTCTCCCTCAATGAAAGAGTGGAGGTTAACAGTATTATCGAAGTGAGTTTTCACTCGCTTCTTCTAAGCTTCAATAGCTAAGGAGGCTAGACGACGAGTCTCATCTAGCCGTTCTAAGTAAATAAGACACTCTTCTACTAGAGTAGTATCGGGGAGCAACTCGACGGCTATATTTAATGAAGGAATGTCACACTCAATAGGAAGGGTCGCCTCCAGTCCATAAACTAACTGAAAAGGAGTGAAACCGGTGGCGTCCTTCACGGAGGTACAGTAGGCCCACAAAGCAGAGAACAACATTAGATGCCAATTGGACTTATGCATGCCAACAGTTCTTTGAAGCATCATGACCAAAACCTTGTTCACGGCTTCCACTTGACCGTTTGCCTGAGGATAGTACGAGGTTGAACTATCATGCCTAAGGCCCAACTGGGTTGTTAACTCGGTCATCATGTGATTACGAAAATGTTTTCCGTGATCAGTGACGATGGCTTGGGGTACTCCGAACCTCGAAATAACATGGTTGAACAAAAACTGCGCCGCGGTGTGACCGTCTTCTGACAATGTAGGCATTTCCTCGGCCCATTTCGTGAAATAATCAACAGAAACGATGATGTACCCATGCCCCCCGGCCGAGTGAGGGTTACAGGTCACATAATCGATGCCCCATTTGGCAAAGGGGCCGACGGTTACAATGGGGTGCAGCAGAGCAGGAGGTACACGCATCTTCCGTTGGTAAATCTGGCACTCATAACATGAGCGGACAGCAAGAATGCAATCCTTGAAAATGGACGGCTAGAAATAGCCGGCACGGAGGATTTTTTGTGCAGTGGCATATCCAGACATGTGACCACCACAAGCACCAGAGTGGCAGTCATTCAAAACTCTCTCTGCTTCTTCGAAGGTCAAGAATCGACGAAGAACAGAATCAACACCGAGACGGTACAGGGTGTCCCCAACGATGTGATATGGTTGGGCTTGATGTCAGATCCGTCGATGAGCATCCCTAGAGGTCTCGGGATGGAAGGAGGATGTCTGCAAGTAGACAATAATATCCCCGTACCAGGGATCGAGGGTGCTGATGAGGAAGAGAGTTTCGTCTGGAATGGAATCCTCTAACTGAGAGGAGGCAGCAGGGGTTGGCAAAGAACACAACAGCTCGGCGAAGACAAGTGATTTCTTAGACTTGGCAGCAGTGAATTCCAAGTCAAACTCTTGGAGGATGACTATCCACTTCGAGTATTTTCCCCCCAGCAATTGGCATGACAGAATATAGGTCATGGGGTTGCAATTGGAGATCACTGTCGTAGCACGCAACAAGATGTAGTGATAGAAACGTTGAACAGCGCAAATAGACGCGAGGGCCAACTTCTCGACATAAGCATATTGAGTTTCCGTATCTAACATGTTGCGGCTAAGGTAGTAGATAACATGTTCAATGCCATCGTCGTCATCCTGAACCAGAACCATACCAATGGTGGTATCAGCAGCGGCCAAATACAACGTGTAATCGCGATGATAATTCGGAGGCCGCAAAAAAGGGGCAGACACTAGAAGAGTTTTAAGATGTGCAAAAGACTCCTCAGCTATGGCATCCCATCGAAACTAGGTGTCACGCTTAAGTAACTGCGTGAAACCTTTTGCCACTTCGGCATAATTCGGGATAAATCGTCGCAAGAAGTTTTATTTTCCTTGCAAACTCTGCAGTTTCCGCAAAGAAGCAGGGGGAGGAAGATTCAAAATGGCTTTGACTTTAAGAGGATCCAAGCGGATGCCCTCTCGGGAGACGATAAACCTGAGAAGTCGGCCAGATTCTACACAGAAGACACATTTATGCGGGTTAAGTCAGATATTGTATTATTGACAGCGGAGAAAAATCTCGCAGAGATGTGACGGGTGGTCTGCGCGCTTAGCCGAATGAGCGGGAAGGTCATCCAGATAAGGCTATACGATGTGCCGGATATCGTGAAAGGCGTAAGACATCGCACGTTGAAAAGTGGCACCGGCATTCTTGAGACCGAAAGGGAGCTTTTTGTAAGCGAAAGTACCCCACGGATAGATAAAGGTCGTATTGTGTTGATCAATGGGCGCGATATTAATCTGGTTGTAGCCAGAAAATCCATCCATAAACGAATATATCTCACTCCCAGCACACTCATCAATGAGTTGGTCAATGAAAGGTGTGGGGTAGTTATCTTTCGGGCAGGCTCGGTTAATATCGCGATAATCGACACAGACACGAATAGTACCCTGCTTTTTATCCACAGGGACAATGTTAGAGACCTAATCTGTGAGTGGGATAGGGTAAATGAAACCAGCTTTAAGAAGTTTTTCAACTTCCGCTTTGATAGTTGCAGCCTTGCAGGGGTGCATAGGGCGTAAACGCTGCCAAACAGGTTTGGCTCCTGGATACATAGGTATCTCATGCACTACAATGTTTGGATCAATGCCAGGCATCTCTTCATAAGACCATGCAAAAAAGTCACGGAACTCGCGAAAAAGTGCTATATAGATTTGAATCTCCTTAGGAGTGCAAGTGACTCCTATATAGATGTTCTCGACAATCCCTGGTTTGGCAGAGAAGTCGATAGGTTGGGTCTGCGTAATGTTCCGCAAATTCCATTCAGACGATACTTGATAGATCTAAATAGGCGTCTGAAGAGGTTGTGAAGGGAGACACAGAGCAAACTGCTCAAGACAAGCCAACATTTCCCGAAGGGTAGGGAGAAACGAGGAACGGTGGTGAAGATTGAACCACGGAGGTTCCTCGAGAGACATGGTCTCTATGATGGCTTCGTCAGAAGGAAATATTTCCTTTAATGGATCCGAGGAGGCACATTCTCCAAGCCAGGGGGAATAGTCGTATGAGTCAAGAGCTCCGCTTAAAGAAGCGAGTTCAGCAGGAGGAGCCGATAC
The DNA here is from genome assembly GCA_000404065.3 of Pinus taeda. Classification (NCBI taxonomy): domain Eukaryota; kingdom Viridiplantae; phylum Streptophyta; class Pinopsida; order Pinales; family Pinaceae; genus Pinus; species Pinus taeda. Next base: position 16,452 of record APFE031666513.1, read on the forward strand.
AGCAGCGATTTCGATGTAGTTGAGCTCGGTGGGACTCAACGGTATCTCCTCGCCCCATGATTTGATTTGGTCGATGGGGGGAAGGACCCAGGGATTAGAACGAACCGAAATCATACTGATGGAGGCGAGGTTGGGAGGTGGGAGTGAGAAAACACCCATAAGGGCGGGATCTTTGAAGAGCCCATCTCCCACACTCTCAAAAGGGATGGAGGTATGCTCCACGAAAGGTACATTTCCTTCAAAAGAAGAAGCGAAGAAGGAGAGCTGGTCTACCGTGACAATTTTCCCTTGGTGAGGGAAATGGATGACACGGAAGAGGGATGAAGCCATGGCACGCATGGCATACGTCCAACTCCGCCCCAGAAGGGGTTGTAAATAAGATTTGCATCAACGACCTCAACTTCTACTTCAACGGTTTTCCATTCTAAAGTGATCGGAAATTGTTGAAGAATACCATAGGGATGAATTCTCTCGCATCAAAGGCCTCTAGTGTCGTAGGAGACTGGCTCAGAGTCGGAGACCCGATCGCTTTCCAATAAGCAATAGACATGATGCAAGTTGACGCGCCCTCATCAATAACTGTACGATGGATCGTTTTTGAATTGATGATAACTTGTATAAGAAAAGCAATCTGATGAGGCAGCCTTTGGACATGGCTCTCAAGATCAAAGGTAATCAGATCCAAATCTGCCAGGTTGATGCCACCGATGGCCGATAGCAGGGACTTCCTCTGAGGGGCGAAGCTCTGGAGAACTTCTAAGGCAGACATAGCCGACTGAGCCTACGCTAAGTCCTCAACTATGCTATAGTGCTTAGCAGCACAATCATTTGGGTTGTAAGATGATCTCCTGAGTAATCCTTTGGGAGGGGGTCGGATGGTCGTCTCAGTACTTGGTCACTCGATATGGAGTGGATCAGAGCTGGACGAAGGAGCACTTGAGGGAACCTCGGGCTCCTTCCCAGTGGACGACGGATACTCCTTTGTTCGAGTCATTACATGAACGGGAATGTATCCAGCCATGAAGACTTTGGAACCAAAGGGAGAAGAAGACGAAGATGGATCAGCCACCATTTGAGTCTGTTGAGAGGGGAAAGGTTCTTTAAGAACCGCAGGAATCCCAAGAGCGCCTTTCAACAAACAACTAACCTCGAACTGCCTTGGGCAGTCTTTAGTATAGTGATCCTCATCACAGATGAGACAAGGATATTTGGGTTTGCGCTTATCTCCTTCCTCAGATGGAGGTTTGGAGGAATCCTGTTTAGGTTCTTCATACTTATTCTTTGTTTTCCCCTTTTTCTTTCCTTTCGAGGCCTTACTCGCCGTGGTGGACTGGACGGCGTTAACCTCGGAAGTACTTCCAGAATTTGAACCACCCTGAGAAGTGTTTTCGTTAGAAGCATTCAACTTTTTCTTCCCAGGGTTCGAGGATGATTTTTTGGACGACGGATTCATAGAGCCAATAACTCCATCAACAGATGGCTTTGGTGGAGCCTTGGATGTACCGGGTCTCGGGGCATCAGGCAAATACTCATACAAAGTACCTGACTGAGTGTAAACTAAGTCAAGGTACTAAGCACGTGCGATCACTTGCTCTTCAGTCACACAGGCTCCCATAGCAATGTCCCATGCAATCTTAGGGACAAAGGAAGTTGTGAACCAATCGGTGAGGAGTTGATCAAGAATCCAAAACTTGATCAACCGGCGACGCCTTATCCATTCATGTATATGATCAGAGATGTGTGTAGCCATATCCTGCTTGAGAGACGTAAGGAGATGGGTCCCTGTCTCGTACCGAATGGGTAACTGAAAATGAGTGAGGAATGCCATAGCTAATGAATTGAAATCTTGAAAAGACGCACGGGTCAATTCAATGTACCATTTAGCAGCGGAGCCAGTGAGAGTCCTTTGGAACAAGCGAAGTCCAACTGAATCATCAAGCCATGAATTAGACGAACACCATAGGTGATAAGTCATTACATGGGCTTGAGGATCCTCTCTAGCTTTGCCGTCGAATTTGGGACAGTCGCCGGGTATCTTAGTTGGAACTGGTGGCCATTGTGGATTATGCAAAATAGGATCATTTGTTAACTTCGACACATCAGGCAGTTCCAACGTCGCTAGAAATGGTAGCTGCGGGTTGAAGGACATCTGCGGATATGAGATAGGGCCAGAGTTCCATCCAGTTGCTGGTTGCCCCCATTGACCTTGTCCGGACGGACCAGGTCCAAAAGGACCTTGTCCATAGGAACTTTGTCCATAAGGGTTATATCCGTAACCGGATGGTTTATTCTGGTTCTGCCCCCCAGCGCCCCATTGGTTACCATACTGTCCCGCAAGAGCAACATTGGGTTGTTGATAATTTTGATAAGGGGTGACCTGCGGCTGTTGGTAATTTTGATACGGGGCGAATTGATTTGGCCCCTGGGGTTGCTGGGCTCCATATTGAGCCTGGGAACCAGGCGGCATCTGATAAGAAGGTTTGGATTGGTACCCACCTTGTGGCTGGAGACCAGTTTGATTCTGGGGTTGGTAACCGGGTTGAGTTTGAGAAGCAAGAACCATCTGCATGCTCGGTTGAGCCACCCCAGAGAGATATCCTTGCGAAGATTGAGGTTGGGCCATCTGGCCGGAAGGTTGTCCTGGTTGGATCTGAGGCAGACCTACTTGCCCAAAAGGCTGAACTTGCTGGGGGTTCGGTTGTCCTTGCGCAACCGAACGTTGTCCTTGTAGACCAGATGGCAGACTAGGCTGAGGAGTGGGCTGGCCTTGCTGCATGTAAGGCTGGCCACCTTGCCCAGAAGGGTAACCTTGCTGGTTTCCAGGTTGTCCTTGCTGCGCGTAAGGTTGTCTCGGGTTTCCAGAAGGTTGCCCAAGATATGTATAAGACGGACCAACAGAGGCTGAAGGTTGTCCCTGGTAGGGTTGTCCTTGTGAGCCTCCAGGTTTCCCTGGATAGGTTTGGCCATAATACTGCTGCCCATAATTAGGCTGCATGTAGGATGGCTGGCCTTGGTATGATGGTCCCTGAGATGGCTACCCTTGACCTGGACAGAATTGGCCACCACCGTAGCCAGTGGTACCCCAAGCCACATTTAACGGAATGGTACCTTCTACAGCGGGTTAGGCTGGCAAGGAGGTATACAAATAATGATTGACAGGATCATAATAAGGGCCTTGCCCGCATGGATTTTGAACAGCATGCAAGTACTGAGAATATGCCCCCCTGCTGAAATGGCATCAGAAGAAGGCAGGGCACCGCTTGCAGGATGAACAACTCTAGCAGCATGTGTCGATTGACCACTACGTACCGGGCCTCGGGATGGGCTGGCAACAGTAGTTACGACGGAAGATGCCGTAACGACACTAGCAACTAGAGTCGATGATGCGACACAAACGGTCGGATTGGTCGGAACTAACGTGACAACAGTATGGTGAACCTGGGAAACAAAAGGTCCCGTAGTGGGAACAATGTTATTACCCCACATAGAAGAGGAACTCGCAGAGCCCATAGCATCCCTTAGAGATCTATAGCGCGCCGGCACTGTGATACCGAGAGGTGTAACAGTGTGGGGCATAGAGATAACCAGGGATGTGGCCGGGATGGGAGTCTCAATACTCGACATAACGGGTGTTCCACTCGATACAGGAGGTGTGTCTTCCATGTCAGAGGAAGCCATCGAGGACGAAACACCAACAAGAGTAGAGGGAAAATCCTCTTCAGAAGACTCCCAAATAGGGTTCCAAAATAAGTCGAAAAGCTCGTCCTCTGGAGCACGAGAGTTCAACGGTTGGACACTTGGAATAACAGGGAAAGTGTCACCACAAACTGGTGTCTCAGGAGCAGCAAAAGAAGGAGACCCTTGGTCACTCGGACGGGAGACAGGATCGATGGATCTGCCAGGATGATCGAATCAAACAAAAATCCTAGACAAGCTAACGATAAAAGACCCTACTCAAAACTAGCGCAAACAAGATCTAACAAGGTAAATGTAATCGTGGTCGAATAAATTTTAAGACATTAGGACACAACTTGACCTTTTCATGTTTTAAGAGTCGAGAAAAGGACAAAAGATGACTCTAGTCGCCTTCGAATATTTAGTGAGCCCGAAGTGACAAATGCTCAAGTGAGCCTTTTCTTTTAAGGAGTTCGAAAAGGATCAAAAAGTGACTACTCTCGAGAAACTAGGCAAGGGGTTTACCAAACAATCCGTAACACTACATATACACTTTAGCAATCATATGAAAGCCAAGGACTTTCCGTACGGCAGTCAATCTTCCTGAATGTTGTGTTCGGTGCATTACGGGTTGTAAGGCGGCAGACACGGCTTCCTGTGGATCAAGGATGATAACCTAGTGGAGTCTCCCCATATATACGCGACGGTACGTGGGAGCACAAGTCCGTACTAGACCACAGTTGAGTCACACAAGGAGAAATCACCCAACCTTAATGCGAGAACAAAAGTTACTAGGTTTAACGACGCCGGAGCACGTCTCTAGCCTAGACCTCTAGAATGTGAGTGTTATGTTCCAATGTGTTTTTAAGTTCATTCGGTTTATTTTAAAGTTGATCTTGAGTTATGTTTCGGTTTTCAGGTCCTACCGTATGTAATTTCTCAAAATCCCTAAATGCGATCTATATGCCAAAACATGTCATTCCATTCAATGAATGCTAATTACAAAAGAGTTAGAGAGCTTTCATGCAAACGAAACAATCACGAACAACAAAGAGTTTCCCTAATGCAGCTAATGCAAATCAATAACTTTTCTTTAAGATCACTAAATCACTAATCAAAATGAAAAGTCCTAACTTTCATTAATTGTTTCAAAGCAAAAGAGATTTTCTTTTTCAATAATGGAAAAATGCACTAAAGAACTTTTGAGAAATAATACTAACAAATTCAATCCAATACACACACATTCAGTTCCTCAAAACACAAATCAAACATCCAAATAATCAAAAAGGTCCCAAAGACAACAATGAGCCGTGTGATCTGGGCTCAAAGTGAGACGAAGCAGAAATCAAGTGAAGACGAAGCAAATCACCTAAATAACGCAACGAAATTATTCACGACTACCAAACAAGTGTAAGGGAGTAAGCGAGAGAGTCGACTGGACAACAAAAAGATCAAAACACCTTAGGAAGGCTCGATTCACAAGGCCACTAGATGCCCTAGGGCTAGAAATGCGAAATCGGTAGAAAAAAGAAAACACCTAAAGGGTAGCGATCGAAACTAGTCAAATCACACTCCAAGACACTCCAGTAGTCTAATAAAGGTACCTAGGACAAAACCAAAGCTCAAAAAGTTGAGAACCAAGCAAACTTCAAAAGTTTACAGGCCTGGCGCGACTGTCAGGCTGCAACTAGCGCCTTTCAGGATTGGCGCGGGTTGTAAGTGTGCAACATGCGCCAACTGGCGCGACTGTCACGCTATAAACTAGCGCCAGTCGAGTTTGCTATGGAAAAATAAAAAACAAAAGAGCCAAGGCTAAACTAGCAACACCTAAGTACTCTCAAGAGGAAAAAAACAACACAGGTATCCAACCCAGAAAGCAAAACAAGCGGGAGAAACCAAGGAAACAATCAAGGAACAAGGCTAGTCCCAAGTCGTTCAATTTGCAAACCAAACCGGAGATGGACTGAAGTAGCGTTGATCTACTTCACTAATGCAAAGCAATAGCGTTTCGAAGGCTATCTGGCCAAACTTCAGACTCCGTGTAATAGTTTACAAATCAAACAACAAGACAAGATAAACAAACAAGGCAAAATCTAACTCCCCAGTGGAGTCGCCAAATTGTTGTGTAGGTAAATCCCCACTGCGGACAGAGGCGATCCCACTAGCCCAAATGGGGTCTAGCAACAATCAAACAACGCTAACACGCAGGTTCCTAATTGCAAAGTAAAGGCTAATAATGAGAGCCTACCTCGAATCCAACGCTTATATTCGTAGAAGAGTCGTCGCTTCCATTCTTTCGCTTCGGCTGGTCACAGTCCTCACGATCCTCGTGAATAGACACCTGCACGTGCAAAGAACAAGACAAATACAAGCATAAAATCCAAGAAATGCAACTATGTATCAGTCAGAAAGGATACAACTCAAACACCATAATCAAGACACATGAGTGGAACCATAATGATAGTCGTCTATTATTATTGAGAAACAAAAGAGAATACAACCAAGTTCTGGCGTCAAATCCTCCTTTGGCTGGGTGAATCAGCAACACATGCCTTGCAAAGCTTGTAGGGGATGGGAACAAGCCTCTCTCTCCTTGATTACTTGGACATGGATCTCCTCCTTAAAGACTTAGCCTCATAGGGATGAACAAGATCTCTTGCAAGATGAGCTTAGCAATTCTCAGACTTTGGGGCTTAGATTTGGGAGCTTGAAAAGTAGAATTACTAACTAGCTTGTCAAAGGGGAAAGAAAAAGCTTATATAGAAGTAGGAGGAGTAGATAAGACCATCCACTTGATTCATGGGATTTTCCTTATCATAAGGAAGCTTCCATGAGAGGTGGAGAACTACTTCCCTCCTTGGGAGATACGAAGCCCAACTGAACCAACTCGAACTGGAATCAGTTCATGGATAGGGTGGAAGGAACCTTCGGAAGTTTGTTTGTTAAAAACTTTACCCAACTGGGTTGGCACTAGTGCGACTCTGAGATAGAGTGCTAGCTGGCGCGCCCTCTTTGGAGGATTTACCCCATTGGCGTGAGTGATACACTGTGGAACAGCGCCAATGGAGAAAGGGATATATTTTTGGGTATTTTGCAGAAAGTGTCTTCAGGGCATATGGAGTACATACTTTAAGGGATACAATGCAGGTGTTTTCAAGTCATGTCACTTCTCACAGGTCCCGGAATAGGTCCTCCAATGTACGGGAGAAGGGGTAACAGGGACGGTGACAAAATACTGTGTAACATTCTCCTTGACCATTCATGAAAAAATCCTTCACAACTGCCTACTAGACACAGGGGCCAGCCACAATTTGATGCCTAAAGCTGTCATGGAAGAGTTAGGCCTTGACATCACCAGACCATATCATGATTTATTCTCATTTGATTCAAGAAAGGTGAAATGTCTAGGGTTGATTAAAGATTTAGACGTTACCCTAACTCAGCTGCCCATGAAAAGTATGATGATGGATACTGTGGTAGCAGATGTCCCTCCCAAGTTTGGTATGTTGTTCTCCAGAGGGTGGATTAAGAGACTAGGTGGGACATTGCAGAATGATTTATCTTATGCCACTGTCCCAGTTTTTGGAGGAGAAAGCAGGAGATTGTACAGAGAAGCACAGTTGGCATATATCAATAGTGATGAGAAGAATCCTTCTAATCATCCTATTTATGCTGTGGACACTGATTTTGGAGCATGTATTATCCAAATGGAAGAGTCTCAGAAGGCCTCAATGCATATTAGGACACCAATAGTTCAAGTCGAGGAAGAGCAAGGAAGTCAGGTTTGGGAGAGTTCTTTGATGGAGCATGTTCCAGGGAGACTGCAGGAGCAGGGGTGGTGCTGATATCTCCAAGACAAGAAAGCACACATCTGTCTTTTAAGATGGCTTTTCAAGTCACTAATAACATAGCAGAATATGAGGCTCTGATATTGGGCCTTAACGCAGCTAAATACTGAGGAATCAGAAACATAAAGGTGTTTGGAGATGCTGACCTAATCATTCAGCAAGTAAACAGAACATTTCAAGCAAAGCACCCAAGGCTGAAAGCATATAGAGATGAGGTATGGAGACTCAAAGATTATTTTGATAATTTCTATATTTCATATATCCCTAGAGCCAAAAATTAGCTTGCTGATTCCCTTGCTATGTCTGCTAGCATGTTTATCCCTCCCATGCCTCCCAGACTAGTTTATGAAGTCCAAATGAAATATAGACCATCCTTGCGTGATAATGTCCACCATTGGAAATTTTTTGATGATGATGATGAAGTGAATAGGTTCTTGCAAGTCATTGGTGAATTCTCTGAAATGCAAATTGACCAAGAGAATGAAGCCTTGGAAAAAAGCCCCCAATCCTAGCTTAGAAAAAAAATATGTAAAGATAGCATTGTCCAGCTTCCCAGCAATAATATACTTAAAGGCTTAATTCCTCTAGAAAGACTATTTGACCAGAATGGCGTGCCTTATAAAGCTGCCCAAAATGAACATCAGTGTGTAGTCTGTAAGCATGATATAGGGAGTCCAGGTCAACCTAGATACATAAATTTTTCCACTCATTTGTCTGCTGACCAAAGTTCAGAATACTACAATTTAATGAAGCAATTTGCTGATGTCTTTGCCTGGGAATATAGCGACCTGAAAACATATGATAAGAAGATCATCCAGAATAAAATCCCTTTAGAGAAAGCTACCATACCTTTCAAGAAGAAGCTGAGACCGATAAATCCTATGCTCATCCCTCTGATTGAAAAAGAAATAAAAAAAGTTGTTGGCTGCCAAAATCATTGTTCCTCTTAGATATTAAAAATGGGTAGCCAATTTGGTTGTGGTGAGGAAGAAAAGTGGAGAAATCAGACTCTGCGTTGATTTCAAAAACTTAAACAAATGCTCTAAGAAAGATAACTACCCTCTACCCAAGATGGAGCATTTGCTGCAAAAAGTCTCAGGAGCCAAAGCGATGTCTTTCCTGGATGGATTTTCAGGATTTAATCAGTTGTTGTGCATCTAGATGATCAAAAGAAGACTGCATTTACCACTCCTTGGGGCACTTTTATGTATTCCAAGATTCCTTTTGGGTTGATTAATGCTGGAGCCACCTTTCAAAGAGATATGGATATAGCATTTGTGGGAGAGAAGGATAAATGTTTCCTAATCTATCTTGATGATATAACAGTATACTCCAGCAGCCATCAAGACCATTTGCAACATTTGAAGAAAGTGTTCTTGAAGTGCAGAAGGTTTGGGATTTCATTCAATCCTAAAAAGTCACAGTTTGCTTTAGAATAAGGTAAGTTGTTGAGACATATTGTTTCTGCAGCAGGTGTCTAAATTGACCCAGAAAGAGTAAGAGAAATACAGACCTTGTCTGTCCCAAGATCAAAGAAGGACATCCAGTCCTTTCTGGGCAAGATAAATTTGTGAGGAGGTTTATACCAAATTTTGCAAAACTTGTGAAGCATATTACCTCCATGTTGAAAAGGGGTCAGAGCTCAAATGGACTAATGTAGCAAGAAAATCTTTTGATTCCATTAAACAAGCTATTATGGAGGCTCCCACTTTAATCAGTCCAGATTACACCAAGGAGTTCCATATATTTTCTTTTGCCTCTAATGACACCCTTGCAACAGTTTTATTGCAAGCAGATGAAGAAGGCTCAGAGCATCCAGTGGCATTTTTCAACGAAACCTTAAGGGATGTTGAGTTGAGGTATGATATTATTGAGAAACAAATGTATGCTCTTATCAAGTCTTTGAAATGTTTTAGAGTTTATATTCCGCATTCCAAGATAATTGCATATGTGCCCTCTACTGCAATAAAAGATGTCTTAACACAACCTGATGCTAATGGAAGAAAAGCTAAATGGATTACAAAGTTGATTGAATTTAATATAGAACTGAAGCCCACTAAGCTTGTCAGAGGTCAGGGCCTTGTCAAACTATTGGCTGAAGAAAATTGCAGAACATTGGACATAAATCTCATAAGCATAGATGCAGAAAAGGGTCAAACAGAAGAAGAGGAAGCAGTTGAACCAGAGAGAAAGCAGTTGGTGGCAAAAAATCTAACTTCTTGTGATTGGTACTCTGCAATAGCTAATTTCTTGCTGAAGTTGGAAATCCCTCCAGGCTCAAGCACAAATCAAGCCAGAACTATTAAGCTTAGGGCAGCTAAATATTTCATTAATGAAAATTTGCTCTATTGGAGGGATCCATCTGGAATGCTTTTGAGGTGTCTGGACAAAGAACAGTCAATGGAAGTTATGCAGCAGTTTCATTCCAGCATGTGTGGAGGACACCATTATTGGAAAACTACAGCCCACAAGATCCTCAGAGCTGGGTACTATTGGCCCACCTTATTTTCTAATGTCTTTTCATTTGTTAAATCTTGTGACAGGTGCCAAATATTTAAAGGGAAACAGCAATTGAAGTCCCTGCCCTTAAAACCAATACATGCAAAAGGACCTTTTCAGCAGTGGAGCTTGGATTTCATTGGAGAAATCAATCCACATTCCATTGGCCAGCACAGATGGATATTAGTAGCCACTGGTTATTTTACTAAGTGCATTGAAGCAAAATCGGCTAGAAAGGTTGATCATAATGTGGTCATGAAGTTTTTGACAGAGCATATCTTTAGCAGATTTGGTTGTCCACATAAATTACTCACGGAAATGTAACAACTTTCAGGGCAAAAGAATTGGTGGATATGTGTGATTCAATGGGCATTAAACTGGTTCATTCCACCTCATATTATCCTCAAGGCAATGGTCTAGCAGAATCCTCTAACAAAAGCCTCATAAGGATAATCAAAAAGTTGTTGGAGGACAACAAAAATAATTGGGATTCAAAGCTCAAGTATGCACTATGGGCTGACAGATTGACCATTAAGAAATACACAGGGAATTATTCATTCAGGCTGGTGTATGGCACTGAGGTTGTATTCCCGATTTAGTTAATCCTCCCTATGGCAAAGTTCCTGCAACAAGAGCAAAATGAGGAGGAAGACATGGCAAAAAGGATCACTGATTTAGCAGAGGTACATCAAATCAGAGAACAGCTAGTTGAAAAGGTTGTAGCACATCAGAAAACGATCAAGGAAGCTTTTGACAAGAGGACAAAAACAGATAATTTTCAGGTTGGAGACTTGGTCCTGAAGTGGGATGCACTAAAAGAAAAGAAAGGAAATCATGGGAAGTTTGATGATTTCTGGACAGGGCCTTTTATCATTTCTCAGATTCAAGGGAACAATACATTCATGCTGAAAAGCATGGAAGGAGAAGCAGTTTTTGATGGGCTAGTTAATGGGCGTTTTCTGAAAATTTATGTGATTTAAGGTCTTTTGGCCTTAAAGTTGTAAATATTTTATTTTATTAGTTTCAGTGTAGGTTCAGTCAGACTCCATGCCCAATGGAACACTAGGAATTTTGCTAATTTGTTTTCATTTGAAAGGCATTGATCTGCAGTTCTTGAGACCTCACAGGGAGGATCTCATCCCCAGAAGGAGCCAGTGTTAGCTCTACTATGTACTTCAGCATTTGGAGGACCAAATACTAGCTTGGCCATGTGTTTATGCAAAAAGGGAGCTCATAACAGTCTATTTCCTTCTTCTCCTTCATTTTCCTTATACTCCCATAGCCCCGTTATCTCTGTTTTCTTCCAAAACCTTGGATAAACCCGCTTTCCCTCAGGTCCCACATGCCACGTCACAATCACAATCGCAATCGTAGCTTTCAGGAGATCTTTTATAAGTCATGTCTATAACATCGCTGATGGCCGATTACCGATTTCCCCTATTGGATGCGATATGATTATAAACGGTTATTAATGACTCTGTCGGGTCCATAGCTCCATCGCAATCGACGAATTTAACATGTCATCCCTATCTGAGCTTTTACGATTCAATCGGATGCGATATTGCTATTAAATCATGTTACAATGGTGTAGTCGGGTCCACAACAATATCGCAATCGACGCTTTCAAAGTCGCAAGGCTTTACAACTTGTGATCTGCGACGGATGCGATGACAGGTTAAGTGATATTGTAATGTAGCAGCAGGTCCGCATACGTTCATCGCAATAGGGGGTTGCCCTTGGCAGAGGTTCAATGCGACATCGCTAATCGCTATCGACAATCGCAATGGACCGCTTGAACCATAGTAACTCCGCTCCCGAAGTGTTGATGCGATATTCATCGGCAATCGCGATTCGCAAGGGTTCAGGGCTCGATGTGAACGCAGACCATTCCATTATAGCGATGTGATATTAGGTGCTGAACCCGATATGACTCACTACTCCCGTGTATAAAGTTTCAAGTCCGCTTTCCGCCTCCGATAGTGTATTCGCCTATACTTAGTCTTTCTGCCTTTTGTGCTTCCCGATAGTGTTTAAATGCATGCATATATATATATATATATATAAATATATATATATATATATATAGCTCCCGACGGTGTATTCTGTTGTCCATCTGCGCGATCCAACGGCTGATATCTGTTCCACCATGCAGTCAACTCATCCATAGCCTGTCCCATGCTCCCGAAGGACGAAGGTAACCTGTTTGCCTGTACCTGGTGCATTTCCTCTCCAGCAACCACATTCAAGAGGCAGTATGGCCTAGATGGAAAAGTACAGAGTTCGATCAGAAAGATGCATTTAACAGTTATGGGATATCATCCCATACGACACTCCAATTACCTGAGAAGACTGTCGAGCAGCAGAAAATATCAAATTCATTCATTAAAGCAAGTAGATTGTAACAGAAGCTCTATCAGAAAGTTAAAGCAGTTGGTGGTCAATTATGACCCCTCCATGCCTAGAGTAGCAGAGCATTTTTGTAAAGAAAACTCCATATATACCCAAAAAACAGATGTAATCAGCATTGATGGTTGTTGTTTTGATGTAAGGTTCAACTTCTGGAGACTGTAACTATTTTGATACTTGCAACGTCTGGTCTTCATTTTCAGCTAATACAAGCTTCTTTTGCTGTTAATTTCTCACTTTCCACTTCTATTCTATTCTAGGTTGTGCCTGTTATGCAGTTTTCATGTACTCTTGATGTTTAGCATTAGAGGAGCTATCATCCTACCTCTGTGTTGAAGTCTAGTATGTATCATTGAATGCGTTATGTAGGTTTCTATTAACTTAGTGCCAGAGAGCTATCATCCTATCTGTGCATTAGGAAATAGATTTGCAGACCTTTTTACTGGTTGGAGCCGGACATCACATGGTCTTGTGCATCTGCTGGTGTGGTCAGTATTCTCCATGTTCACCTAATCCCTTAAACTGTGAGTAATTGGTGGTATAAAGCCTTGTAGTCTGGGGGTGTTCACCCATGTCTGGAGTTAAGCATAGTAGAAGTGGTTATTTGGCTTGAACAAGCATTAGTCCTTCCATTCGTCCATTTCCAACCTTCATTTGAGTTTGTAATGTTCCTGATCATCTTCGAGATACAACCTAGGAGAGAGTTTCTTGGGGTGATAACAGGCTCAAACATGCACCCTCAACTTTCATGATTCACATGCTTTTGTTTGACTTCATGCTTCAATTTGACTACACTTTGAATATATTTTCAGTTTTCAGAATATGTTTATATTTTGGACAACACTTTTATTTTGGTTATAAAATGTTTTAAGGACATGATAACTCATGGGATTGGTTTACATTGATGTTTATGAGATGATATATGATGTTTAATGTGCATGGTGATAGATGGGATGCTTAATGGATGATACTACTTTATGATGTCATATTTATATGCATATTTTATTCATGGGAGTCACAAGGTTTTATTTTAGTATTTGATAGTATTGAACATTGCCAAGGAACCCGCCTACTAAATATGAATAAAATTATTTTAGCACTCCTTACAAATGACCCTCTCTTGAAACTAAGAAAAAAAAGCATCTAATTTAATAAAAGGAAGTTTAATTAGAAAATAACTATCCTCCCCAATTGTCCAAGGAAGATCAAAAAAATTATCAAAGGGCATTGAAGGAGGGATGGAAAAATTGCATGAAGACAGGTATGGTTAAGATACAAATTTTTTAAGGACAAAGAGATTAAATGTTTTGTTTGATAGCAGAATCACTTGGGGAGTGACAAGGAGAAAGTAAGCACATCATTTATTAACTGATATGTCTATGTTGTTGTAAATTTCTTGCAATTTTTGTATTGTTAGAAGGTGATACATTTTATCAGTGCTAATTGGTGCATCTTTTGTAGAATCTTGGTTGATACAATCTTATCAGAGAGGTCCAAGCTATTCAGCAATATATCTTGTTTGTTTTTCGCACTCAGATTCCTATGTATGAGCCTCTGAAATCTTAGGCTTCTAAAGCAGATTCTAATCCATATTATGCATAACTATGCAATAAAAATTGGTTGTACTCATCTATTTTCAAAAGAAAATTAGCAGTTAATTGTTTCTTCACTTGGCATACACCTTTGAATTCTTTTTATATTTAATTTTATGAATTTAATGAGCATAGTTTTGGCACATATTGGTTAAGTAATTGTCTATAGTGTACCATTATTTTTTGTACATGTGGTATTTGACTTATGGTGTACAATCATAAATATGCCTATAAATTTCTCAACTCAATTCCTTTTATAGCATTTTTTTTGCAATTTTTTTAAGTTGTAAAGTGTTTATATTGTACCATACTTTACTTCAAGTTTATCTACGTTTCTATACATATTTAGCCTCTTTCATTTGTGCATATAGACACTTTGTATATAATTATAAATAACATATAGGTATTAAAGAAATCGGGCTCCATCCCATTATCTCACTTAGCCCTATGAGATTCGAGGGTGTTATCACAGAAACCGTATAAAATTCTACTCATTAATAGCTTTTTGGCAACCATACTAGGGACTTGATTGTTTCATCATTTTTTTTGTGATTTTCCTTACAAATGACCATACCATTATTTAATTATCCCAGCCTTGGAAATTATCTAGAAAATACATGAAATATTTCATATTCTTTGTTCAATTTCATACTCGATAATTCTAATCCTCTTTCTAAATTTGAACAATTCTTGGGCTAATATAGCCTGGGACATAGACAAGAAAAAAGAGAGTCCTCAAAAGGCCACTTCAAGGCCACCCTGCTCAACAATGATTGCCTTATGTCTAGTGAATCTTGCTCCTTTGGAAGTATTTGTTGTCAAAGCCTTGAATTCCAAGCATTAAACAAAGTAAAAAGACACAAATTTATCTTTTATACTCAAGCTCGAATAAAATTTTATTAATATATCACTTTATCATCAAGAACAACTTCCCCTTCTCATAGAATCATATTGGGAACATAATCCTCAACTCAATATTATTCCTTTCCCATGCAATATTCATTGACTGTTAGGGGAATTTTTAGGTTTAAACTTGGGTCTCCTAAGGAAAATAATAAAATAAGAGTTATGAATCTTTAAAGAAAAAAAAAGGAAACTACTTTCTTTTATTGTATTTTCAACTTATCTCGTTGTAGGTTACTCAAATGTAAAGTGTATACACTCATTGGATATGGAATTAAATTCCACATTCGATGAGTACCCACTTTGCATACTTTTGATGACACCGATATTGAAAAAAATTGAAAACACATGAAAAAATGTGTTCAACAAATTGTTTTCATGTATTGTCATTTTTTTCGAAGTGGGTCTACTCAAAAGTATGCAAAGTGGGTACTCGTTGAATATGGAATTTAATTTTGCATCCAATGGGTGTTTACACTTGACATTTGAGTAAATATACAAGGAGATAAGCTAAAACTACAACTAAAAAAAAAGTAGTTTTCTTCTTTTCATTCCAAAATATTCTCCCCCTGAGATGACATCATCATATTGAATCCTATTGGTTCTTTTAAAGCTAATTTTGTTAGTACATTTTTTAGGCCTATTTTTTACCTTAAAATTCCCCTAATGGCATCATCATCATCTCATATTGGAAGTCTATACTCTAGATTTAATCTAGTATAGTCCACTAGCAATCCTACCAAAGTCATTAAAAAGTATGGATTGTTTCAATTCGGGGAAGTCTATAATGCCACTACCTGGCATGTCCCCACTCCATTGAATCTAATTCCTTCTAATGTAACCTTACCAAACTTCAAATACTATCTGCCAAAGTTTTAAGTCGATGGCACTATTAGAACAAACAAACATCTTAATTCCTTCTCTAATGCTTGTCATAACATTGGACAAAATGATAATGATACTTGTATGTGATTAATCATCAATTTGTTAGAAGGAAATGTAGTAGTTGATTTCATTGAATTACCTCCTAAATCCTTTTCCACTAGGATTGAGCTTTATTATTGGCTCAAACCAACCTATGGCCAACCCTAGATTCTTGTCGATCTTCTTCATGATTATAATAATGTGAATTTTTCAAAGGGTGAAACTATCAAATCATTTAATCTACATTTCATTAAATTATACAATCGGATCCTTAAAACCATTAGGCCATAAAATTAGGTGGCCATGATGCATTTTTATAGTATGTTGCCTCATGCATACTACTATAGGATGGAAGAGGAAAACACCGAAAGTCATGGATATGCTTGGCAGATGTGTCTCAAATATGAGGAACAATTATGAAAAATTAGTATCTCATTGGAAGATGCATCCAATCAATTGGACACGTCCTTTGTGCTTCAACTCATGCAAGACATGAGTAATTGTATAATCCCCTTCAAAAAGAAGGTATTAGCTCAACCCCATGTTGAAAGTTCCACTTTCACCCTTGTGATAAATGTGCCTCAAACATTCCATCCAAATTCTCTTCTTTCACGTCCATGGTGCAAATTATGCGAGGAGTAGCATGACAAAAAAACCTGTGAAGTCAATAAAATGCACGGGAAAGAATCTTCAATAAAAGGATAGACTCCATGGTTGTAACTTTAGATTGGGTAGCCAATGAGGATGTAATGATAGAAAAAACTAGAAACTCTTGTAGGGCGAGGAATGCTAAAAGCCAATCTTCTAAAGAGACGGGCAACTAGAAAACCCTTAATACTACCACTCATGCCCAAATATAAATTTTGCCTCTTCTCCCTCTCCAACTCAACCTTTCTTTAACATCTTGAAACAAATGGCCAACAATAAATTTAATGCTTCATTGCTTGACATGGCCACCATTCCCGAATAGTAAAAAAATCCAAGAATCTTTCTATAAGGGAAAACCCTCGCTCTTGTTCATTTTCTAGAGGAAAAGTTGGAAGAAGACCCTCCCGGAGATAAACTATTTGTGGTAAATAATCAGAAAAATATTGTTAAAAATTAACCTGTTATGTTTCCATGAAATTTTGTGTTAATATCACCCAGTCCTATTCTGTAGATGGAGAGTTAGGTCCAAATTTCATGCCTAAAATAATCATGTAGGAATTAGACCTTCAATGTACTGAAGAAAAACCTAAAAATATGTTGGCCTACAAAAACACTCAGCAAGCGGAAATTGGTGAGATCAAGGATGTTATCTTAGTCTTGTGCACACATCTCGAAATTAGAACCACTTGTAGTATTCAAATGATGGATATGCTAGTCTCTAATTACTCAATCATTTTAGGTGGAGACTAGAAATCCAAAATGGGTGGATATATGTCACTAGATGGAAGTTATATGACTCTTCCCAAAGATGGGTGAAATATTATTGTTATGAGACAAGGAGGGATTGTGCCATACATAGAAATCATACCCCAAGCCCATGTCAATTATGTTGAGGAATATTTATGAGTTTATTCTTTGTTTAGTAACAAATAATCATCACCTTCTCCTCTTGTTGACTAGGAGGACCAATTCTGGCATATGCACTTTAATGGTTAATATTTGAATGAAGGAAATGGTGTTGGGATAGTATTATATTATCCTCTAGGTAAAATGCACCAATAATCCTGCCAACTTGAATTTTATTGGACAAATAACATAGCCAAATTTGAGGCCTTATTGTTAAGCATTCAATGTGCCATCAACCTAAGTTGCAAGCACCTGGTTGCATTCATCGATTTCGAACTTATTGTCAACTTGGTTAATAAAGTTTATTGTCCTTGAAACAATCTTATCAAGTGCTACACCCAAGCTACATGGTAGAAAATATAATAACTTCTTTCATTTAACATTACACATGTTCAAAAAGAGTTGAATTCCCTAATTGGTCACTTGGTTGAGTCCACGGCTAGTCCTCAAAGACAACTTCTCTCTGAAATTTTGATTGCATCTTAAAATCATTGTAATAGATTCATTTCCAAAATAATGAAAAGGATTGGAAGTTTTTCTATATGATGAAATCATCTACATCTTCATCCAATATTAGCCCCTTAATAAGAAGTAGAACATATCACTTCGGGACAATAAGTATACTAATGGACTTTCCCCTCTTGAAAATTAATTCTTGTCCAACGAAGCTTCTAATAAGCAAGAGGGACATAAAGAGGAAACAAGAAAAATTGGTGAAACCATACCTGTGAATATTGTGACTTTCAAAGATCCAAAGATTTTATAAATTGGGGCCCAATGTTTTGAGATTGAAAGGAAAATGTTTTAGATATTTTTTCATTAATTTAATGATATATTTGTCTATTCATATAAATATTTTTGTGGTCTTGATCCTAGAATAATCCAACATGTCATTACTATTAAGGAAAATTTCAATCCTATTAGGCAAAGGAAGAGACTTGTTAACCCTGTGCTTGAAGTAATTATTAGGAAAGAGCTAGAAAAGTTGCTAGATGTATCAATTTCCCCATCAA
>APFE031666517.1:0-12105 GCA_000404065.3 Pinus taeda
CGATATCGCCGATAGCTTTATCGGGGCGGGGGAAGCCTTTTGTTTGCTTGACGCATACATATTTGCTTTATTTCCAATGTTTTAAAGAGATATTGCTTTTCTTGGCTTTATCGGATTTCTATAAAGTAAGGATTATTGACATCAATTTTATTTTGAAAGGGACCCATTTCATATTTTAATGGTCTTGTGAATAATAATAAAGATGAAATGGGGGGTTGTTTTGCAAGGCACAACAGAAGTTTAAAATGTATATTTTATTAATGTTAAAAATTTCATTTATGTACAAGTTAATTGAACTTTTACTATTTCATGTTATAGGCAAAAGTCAAATCTTCTTAACCGTGAAGATCAACCATTTATAAATGATTGTGAGTTCATCCAAATTGATAGTTGGGCAAAAGATGATAGCTATATGTCTATGATTTTTAATCGGGTAGATGGAAAGAGTCATAGCCAAACACTGAATTATGATGTTGTTGTGAGAAAACTAACATATGAAGACAAATAAGCAAAAGGAGAGATAGTTAACATTTATCAAAAACCACAGTTATTGATTAACTATCTTATAGACATATGTTCAAACGAAGGAGATTGGGTTCTGGATTTATTTTCTGGCTCAGGTAAGTTTTATTATATGGAATTGAATTTCAATGTGTTATTTCTTAATTTATATGTCATTGTACTGATTTACTTCATTATTATTTTGTGCTTGATAATTAGGCACAACACTAGCATGTTGCCTTCAAAAAGGAAGAAATTGCATTGCCATTGAAAAAGATCCAATACAGTACAATTTTATTCAGCAAAGAATTAATGCTCTTCAATTTCTTCCAGATGCAATGCAAGCAATGAGGTTGAAGAAAGGGGACTTTAGTGAATCACGTGTGGCAAAAAAGGCAAAGGAACCCCAACCACCATTACACAGAATGATTGGAAAGGCATACATTGGGAGATTCGCAGACATCAAAGGTCCATTAGAAGAGGAAAATGAGCAAATTGAAGCAGAAAATTTTGTGGGAGAAGACAATGATGAAACTCTAGAGGACGAAGAGTTTGGATTACGTGACATTGTTGATTAAATTTAAGTTATGCTTGGAAATCAAGCTCATTTTTTTTAACTATGAATTAGCTATACTTGTAATGTTTTGACTTTGACATTTTATGAGAAGAATACACACTCAATTAATGTTTTTATGCATTCAATATTTGTATTATGTGATTTTCGCATTAATTTTTGAAAAAAACAACGGTTATTATTTTTTTTCACAAGAAATTTTTAAAAAAAAAGAAAAAAACAAATAAACAAATAAACAAACAAACAAACAAACTAACTAACTATTATTTAACCATTTTTAGTTAAAATTTTCCTATAAAAATTGTGATTTTGATATGTCATTTCTAGCAAACAATTATCAAAATGTGTAGTTTTTTAGTTATATTTATGTTGAAAATGGTTATCTTTATGTCAATTGTTAAAAATTATTGTTTTTTAGAGACAATTATTTCATGTGGATTGAAAAATTAATTAACGATGTATAAATATGTAGAATATCGAAAATTCCAAATATCAACCTTCTTCTTTAAATATGCAAAACAATAAAAACCTCACTACAAAAAAATAAAAAATAAAATAAAAACAAGAAAATATGAAGAAGAAGACCACTTCAAAAATTATTAAATATAGAAAATAACTATTTACATTTCATACAATATAAAATTTAAAGTCAAAAAATAGGTATTTAAAAAAAGGGCCTGGTGCAGAATCACCACTTTTTTAAATCAACATGAAAATCACTACCATTCTAAAACATAATGTACATAAAAAATAATTAAAGTGACGAAAACTATGCTCTAAACAAAACATGTATGTTTTGCATCGCCCTTTTTTTCAAAATTGGGTCACTTTTTTGCTATCTCTATGAAACAGATAAAAGTATCAGTTCCCGTTTCAAAGTTTACATTGTTTATTTCTTCCAAAGTGAGGATAATAACGATGTGTCTATCTCTTCTCATGGCCTTCGCTAAGACTTATGGTTGTTAGTCTTGGTCTAGTGCATAACACATGAAGTAGAGAACCATGTATGTCACTCCTTCTTAACTAGAGATGGCAAATACATTCCTATAAAATAAATGTACCCAAGCTCCCTCTTAACCATGGACTTGTCTAAGCTCCCTCTTAACTAGGGACTTGTTTTCAGTAGCTCATTTTTTCTTCAATAGAGATAATGGTACCTTTAGCTGCTTGAAGAGCTCCTCCTTTCGATGTCATGAATTTCATCTTTATCATTATGGATCCTTCATCTTTTGGGGCTTCTTTGTAAGGCATCGACCATTCATCACTTTATTTCATGAGTATGTCAGTCATGTCATCCTTTTCTTCATCAGAAAGTGGTCTTCTAATCCACATCTAGATTTTATTCATATAGCTAACACTTCCAAGTCATGTTTCCTTTAGGATCTTTCATCCAACCACATGAGTGTTAGTTGTAAGTCACATCTACAACTCTCTTTTGGTAGCCCTTTCGTGATGGCCCTTCATCATCACATCATATTGTAGCAACAGCAACGTCCATCATACATATTGACACATCTCCAAGATATTCAATGTCAAGGGTCTTGTTTCTTTCCAGACTTCATCGGAGTCTTCATACATTTTCCATGGAGATGTTGTGGTCAATTCTCCTAGTCATCAAATGTTTATTTCCTTTTTTACATGCTCATAGTTACATCTTTCACGATCTCTCCTTTCTTTCTTCACATATTTCTCTTAAGGAACTTTCATCCATAGTTCCTTCATCTTTGTCAACCACCTCATATTCCATATGAGGAAATATTATGTTGATTTCATCTAGTCAGTATTTGAACCATTCCCATCTTTCCAAAGGAGGAGATTCCTTTTCTTTGATCATGCTCATGAGATATAACATTTACCCACTAAACCATATGATGACATGACTCAATTAAATACATGCATACGTACCTCTTTCCTTGTTTTGCTCATATAGGCTTCCTTCAGCAGCTTCTTTTCCTTGATTAAGAGTACTTCAACCATCTTGACATGGTCCATTCCTTTTCCATAACACCATCATTTTTCCAAACAATGAATCCCATACAAGGTGGAATTCTGAGTGACACAATTGCTTCTTCCAAGAAGCAAACCTTTGAATGAAGATTACAATGGAGGATCTTGATTATCCTCATCCTACGAATGCTTCTTCCTAATGATTTATGATGATCTCTACACTAGATGGCTTTCTTCTAACCATAAGTACTACTTATCCTTTCAATGAGGTTACCAAGAGCTACTTTCTTCCATGATGATTGTTACAACCATGTAGACTTCTACTTAAACTATCTTTCAAGATTTTATAAGGATGTCTTGAGCTCTTTCTTTAATCATATGATTCTAATATGATGCCATTGTCTAATAAGATGTGTCTTATCATAATGCTTCTCATCTTGACTTCCATGGTGGAGGTATTTTCACCTTGCACTTCTCCTTGCTATGTATTGGATAAACCCTAATACTGAGGATCCATCAGTTTGGATTTATTCTCATAAGGTTCTTCCATTTCTTTAGTGATATGAGCCTCATTTATTTCTTTCCTTCTTGAAATTTGGACAATCTCTCTTGTAGTGCATATTCTTGATAGTGACAGCTTTGGATCTTTGTCATATTCTTCTTCTTTTTCCAAGGACCAAAATTACTAAACTTTCCCTTTCTCTTAGCCATGGAAACAAATGTTTGAATTTGTTTGTTTGATCCCATGTCAGTTTTTTCCTTCAACCTAGTTTCTTTAATCTTACATAATGACCAAAGTTCATTGAATGGAGTAGCTTCCTTCTTTGCATAGATTCTTGATGTAAAGTTGCCTCATTCCTCTAGTAGTGCATTGAGCACTATGGTGGTCAATCAGACATTATTTCTCCCAACTCTTGTAATTGGTCACTTATTTATGATTCCCTCATAAATTATGATCCTATTCCATCTTCCTTTAATATATTCATCTTGTAGAGATCTTGTCTTAATGATATCACTTCTCTAACAACACTTACAGAGAACAATTCTACTATCTTCTTGTATACTTCTTTTGATGTCTCCATCTTTGATACATATTGTATGAGGGGATCTTTGATGTATTCTGTAAGGATTCTTTGATGATCCAGGTGGATATTGGTGGTCACCTTCCTATTCCACTTGAACTCCCAACATTGTCTCTTTCATTTTTTCAGTTTCCTTAATTGTAGCACAATTTATTATTTTTGGCAGTTTTTCGAGTCTTGAACTTCCAAAGCCATTTTGAGGCCTTAAACGATGTTTTTAGGGAAAACGGAGAGACTAGAAAAGTCCCAAATGGAGAACTAAGTTTGGTTTTGGCCTACTCTTTGAGATCCTCGACACAAGGTATTATGATAGCCAAACGGAGATCATATGCCAAAGATAAAACCCTAGTAAATTGATGTACCAATTTACCCAAACGGGGCCTGCAATTTTGGCGTTTCATCTCCTAGGGTTAGATTTTTGGATGTTTAGGGTTTTTCATTGTTTGTCAATAATAAATAGGCCTTGGAGGCTCATTGTAACATAGTTTTGAGGCATGTAGCCGCCACATCTCTTCTCAGAGATACACTACCATCTCCCGAGCTAGTTTATTTCCATTATGTTTGTAAGCATAGTTCAATATTTTTCTATTAATGAAATGAAGTGTTTTTCTTTTGCAGCTCTGTATTTAGGATTATATATGTGATTTGTTGCATTCTTGTTCAAGTTTAGATCATTTGATCCCATACTTCCCCTTTCACATACTTATCTAGAGCTTACAATCCTTCTTAACATGATCAATGACTTCATTTTCTATGACGATCAAATATGTTCTCTTATTTCATGCAAGAAAGTTTGTTGACCCAACCAATTTGTTGCTTTCCTTACAAAATGAAGTCATTTTGATAGATTCAGATGTGGACATAAAGATAATTACTCGTGAAGACACTTCTTGATGACAATATATTCTTCTTGATTTTGATGATGATGTTGATAATAAAAGATGTCTTCTTGATGAAGATGTCTTCCTTAAAAAGTGATACTTCAAAGAGAGGGAGAGCACCTTGGTTCCTTGATGATGATGAAAACGCCTTCTTCTTGATGAGCTTCCTTTCCTCAAAGTAAACTTCAATCAAATTGTCCGTCAATTAGTTGCAACTTCTTCTTTGATCCTTGCAATTTGACTAAAATTTTTGGTCACTCCAAAAATCCTAGTTTATGCACGCGTGGGAAAAAGGCAAATATTTTACGCTTCTCTCTTCTTCACTTGGAAAGAGGATTTTTCTTCTGCAACTCAACTTGCAAGATGAATTGTCTTCCACCTATTTTTGGCCTCCTTAGGTGACTGCAATAATTATGTTTCTGCTGCAACAAATGAGCCCTAATCTCCTTGCATGTGTGAACAAGAATAACTGAAAACATATACAAAATTACTTCAATCCTTTTATTTTCTTGATGATTGATGCTCTTGATGATCTTCTAGTTCTTTGGCCCTTGAGTGTCCTTCTTTAGGCTGCTTTTCCTTGTATTGTCACCTTAGTTCTGATCCCATTTTAAGCAATCTAGGGCATCTGGATTAGGCGATTTCTCTTATTCTGATAACTACTTGTGATGTATTTTTACATTTACTTGATTTCCTTCTTCTTTCACTTTATTATTATTAATGTTCTTATCATCAAATAGATACAAAAAAAATAAATAACAATGAGACAAGAGGACATAAGATATATACAATCAGTGAGGGCCAAAACCTCTCCAACTGAGAGGAAAACCCACAAGAATTATTCTCTTATTATATATATTCAATTGACAAATTCCAAGACCTAGACCCTTGACCGAGACTCCTCCAAAACCAATTCAATATTCCTTCTTGATAAGCACAAATTCCAGCAACAAACTTTGACCTTCCAACAACTTCTTTAGCAACTTCGATCCGCAACTACAATTTCTGCAACTTCGACCTAGTAAATTCATAGCTTCCACTTAGAAGCAACTTCACAATTTCGACCTTGCAGCTTCACAGTTTTGACCTAGAAACAACTTCGATGCAGCTTCACAACTTCGATGCATATTCACAATTTCGTCTTACCCAATAAATGTAGAAACCCTAACAAGCGAGAGAGAGAGAGAGAGAGAGACCCAAAACCTCAATCTTCTTCTTATTCTTCTTCTTCTTCTTCATCCTTTTCTAGCTTGAATATTGAGGATATCGAACTTGGTTGAGAGTATGTCCAAATGAGGTCAAGTTCCTTCTTTATATAGGATTTGAGGGCTACAAATTGCTTTCTTTAGGCTGACTTGTACCATCATGTAGGCTGACTTGATCTTAGTGCCATGATGAGGTCTTGGAGCATCTTTTGACTCTACTTTGACTCAACTAAATTTTATTTACAATATGTGACATGCCCAAATGGGTCTTCAATACATGAAAATGACTCAATTGGCGTTATGATAATGGGTGTTTGACCTAAAACTAAATTCCCCTTGAGCATGAAATCCATGCCTCAAGAATAACAATAATAAATTTATTTTTATCTTTTCATTAATCACATAAAATCATGATTACATATGTCATTATGAAGGTCAAACCTAGTTACATATTTCAACATAGGGAGACGTATTTGAATTCTTGGTCATTGGATTTTAATCTAGATGAAAAGATTCTTACTGCCATGTATGTTTGGGTCAAGTTTCTCTGCCTTCCTCTATCTTGTTGGATTGATGAGTGTTTGAAAGCCATAGGAAACATTGTTGGAAGGTATCTCGATCGAGCTGAACCTAAAGGCTCGTAGTTTGTGTGTGCTAAAGTATACGTAGAAGACTACCTTAATAAAGGCCTCTCTTATGAGATTTATCTGACACAAGGAGAATAGAAGCATATCCAGTCTCTAAACTATGAAAATATCCCATTAAAGTGCAAGAGTTGTCATGAGTATGGGCACTTTGCACGAGTTTGTAAGAAATCCTAGGCTCAGAATGGATACGAAATGACCACTGGCCCAAATAACTAATGGAACACCCAAAACGTGGGGGTAAATCAAGGAAAAGGTGGATTAAAGAATAACAAAAGTGCATATCAGAATGGGGCTTCATCATCCGCGAACCCATATAAAATCTCGTTGTAGGAAGGGAGGAAGCAAATGCATATTTAGAAGATCCAAGCGATGAAGGATGATGGTTGCAGATGAAAAGGAGAGATTAATGAAAGTGTTCTAGCCAAATATACAACTCTTGCAAATATCATTCAACCTCAGACTAATCATAGCTCAATATCTCTGTCAAATCCCGAGTTGAGGGCAAAGAGTCCTAAAGATGTGACTTTTGTACCTCAATGTTCAATAGAGGGAGAACATAAATTTTCAACGCAAAGTGCCAAGAAGAGAATAAATTGGGGTAGTGACTCTTCTAATCAAGGACTTGAGAATCAAAAGAAAATTATGAAGCCTTCCAAAAACGACGCAAGGGAAGCAGAAGTCGAGAAAAATATCAAATTAGGCAACCAATTGAAAATCACAAAAAATCTAAAAAATGTGAGTAATCGAGAACATTGGAGTGTAAAGAGTGGAGGAGGTAAGTTTAGTGCCTCAAAATCAAAATTTAAATGATAATATCTAGAGAATGAGAAACACCTCAAAATCCAACACTGTTAAAGATCTAGTGAAAAGAGAAAAACCAAGAGTTTTAGTTTTACAAGAAACTAAACTTGCAAATGAAGATATTTTAGCTATGTCAAAAGATATTTGGAGAGAATGTTCAGGTGTTGCACAAAGATCTTGTCAAGCTTCTGGAGGTATAGGTAAACTTTGGTTAGAATCTTGCTTCACATTAAAATCCAGTTCCAAATCAAAATTTTGGGAAGAACACAAAATAAATATTTCTTTTTTCAATGTTTATGCTTCAGTCTTGTACAATGAGAAGGGAAAATTTTGGGACTCATTAATTCAACTAAAGGAAGAACTATCACATATTGATAATATTGTTATAGGAGATTTCAAAATTGTTCTATTCTCTATGAAGAAGCATGTGGATACTTTCATTAGGGACCCCTTTAGGGAACAAATGGAATACCTTCTTTACAAGTGTGATCTTATGGATATAGTTTCAGAAAAAGGGAAATATACTTGGTCCAATCGAAGAAGTGGTTCTGACCACATATCATCGACGACTAGATCACATTCAAATTCATAGTAATTGGCTTGTTAAAGGAATCAAATATATATCCACAATTTTCGCTCAGGGAGACTCATACCATTGGCCTATCTCGTTATCTATGGATTCTCTTGAAGATCTTGATCCTATTCCTTTTCTTTTAATCCTAGGTGTCTTATGAAGGATTGGGTCTCAAATTTAATCCAACAATATTAGGCAACTCCAGTCTTCAAATCCCCATCCTTTGTTTAGGAATCCAAATTGAAATTCGTGAAACAAGTTCTTAGAATATGGGAAGAAGATAAATTCAAGCCTCCAGGCTAAGAAAAACTTGAAATTCTCAGGAAGCTTGAGTCTCACCAATCGAAGATGGAAAATTCTCTAATAACATACCAACACATTGAAAAACAAAAGAAATTAAGCAACCAAATTAATATCCTCAATAGACAAGAAGAGGAGTACTCACGATAAAAATCGAGAAGCTTATGGCTTAGAGTTGGAAATAGAAACTCCTTAGTTTTCCACAAACAATCTTAGGCTCAAGAAATAATGAATTGTGTCAAATAATTTACTCCTAAGGTTCTCTGTTGAAAATACTAGTGAGAAAGGGTTCCTTGATTTGTGCCTTAATCAAAGGGACCACAACAAGTTTCTCCTTAGCATGCTCGAGTTCCTATAAGTTACGAACCAATACCTATAAGTTAGGAGATAATTCGTAAAATTAAGGATGAATTCCTATAATTTAGGATTCGCTCCTAAAATTTAGGACAAGTTATGAAGCAGTTAACTAATGCAAAATAATGGACAGTTGAGTTTTTTGTCTTCGAGTGTGAGTTAATTTTGGAAAATTACAAGTGTCTGAATCTCAAGTTCTAGAATTGAGATGAGATGAGTTGCATGAGTTAGATCAACTCAATTAACTCATCAATCAAAAAATCAATTCCTAAAATACTATTTCCTAGATTTAGCCATTGGAATTGCTTATAAGGAGGAAAAAGTCACTCATTGTAATCAATTGTCTTTTGGGAATGAGTTTGTGAGAAGGTTGCACAGGTTTATGTGTGGAGCTTGTGAGAGAAATGTGTGCGAAGAGAAGTCTGTTGGCATAAATTTAGGAGGCAAGGATCAACAATTTCCAAGGGAAGTCTGTGTGCATAAATTTAAGAGGCAAGGATCAACAATATTGTAAGGGTTTCACGCTTGGTTCAATGCAGGAAAATATGTTTTTTTTTTTTTTTATATTGAAACAATTTGTTTATGTCATAGATCTATTGCTCAATATCTATCAATAAGCAAGCAAAGGGTTTTCCCAATTGGGTTCCCTAGAAAAATAGTGTGTTTTAATTGTGTGATTGTGTTTATTTATGTTCCTATTCCACTAGAAAAGTCAACAGAGAAATTATGTGTTTATATAAAAAGGAATTGCATTTCAGATTGTTCATATTAGCAGTTGCAATATTTCAAGGAAATTCTATATGGTATCAGAGTAGTGAACAAAATCTAGACCAACACATAGTGAATCATTAGAGAAATTTTGAGGTCTAAAATGGGCCTCCTAAGGAACTTTATAAAATAATAAAATAAGATTAGATTCAGAGTTTTTCATTCTAGGGTTTAGCTTCTTCAAACAGGCCATCGTGGAATTTTCGCTATAATTTTTTTTATACAAGACTTCAGAAGCGAAATTTTTACCACGTGTCGAACAAATGTTGGTGAATGTCATGTACAAATTTGAGATCTTGATTCACTATATATTAGGGAAATTTTGAAGTCTCAAATGGGCCTCCTAAGGAAGTTATAGAATAATAGTGGAAATAATAAAATAAGATTAGATTACATCATCAAATATTAGACGGAAAAAATGAAAAAATATTTTTTCAACTTATCTCCTTATGTGTTTACTCAAATTTTGAGTGACAACACTTGTTGGATGCATAATTTGATTCCTCATCCAAGGAGTACCCAAGTGTAGAATTTTGTAGAATTTTTCCTACAAATCAGCTAGCTTTGATACCATGTAGAACGTTTTCTACATATTAGCTAGCTCCGATACCATGTAGAAATTTCCCACCTGTAGATCACCTAGTAATGCAATGTACTAAAGCAAAACACTTGATCTACTTCTACAAACAATTTAGCGGAAGCTTAGTTAACCATGAGCAACATTAATAAGAACACATATAACTGATAAGAAAGAATCAATCACACATAACACAGAAGAATTTATCCGGGAAAAGCACCAGCCTAAAACCCCATCTCTGTATTATCATACAAGTGGAAATATGTATGGATTACACAAAGCCTTAGCTCAGAAGCTATCCAACTCTCAGTAGAATCCCTCTGCTACTCATAGACAGTCAAAGGCTTCTCACAAACCTTCTCCTCTGCCCTCCAAGCCTCCTATTTCTATGCACAATTTTTCCTGGGTCCTCCAGCTGCAACCTGTGTGATTCTCACCTCACACACAACACTGACCTCTGAAATAACTGCATAAACCTGAAGGAGATAAATCCTTATCATGGATGTGCTTCCTTTATAGGAAAAATATTCATCCAACTGATAGTACATTGTCCCTTCTCTGATCTCAACTGGGTCTTTGTTTGAATTGACATACATGAGTTATTTAAGCTATAATATTCAGCTATCTGAAAATACCAGTTGTTACATGCATGCAAGCAGTAACAAACTAAATCTCATTAATTTAAAAACTTGTTAAATTAATCTAACTGGACTTGACTAAGTTAACTGAGCTAACTAATTACAACTCATCCTTATCTCTTTAACTAATGGATAAATTCACCAATTAATAGATAAACTGTTACATGTCCTCACATAGACTTCAAGTTTGTTTTTCCTTAACTAATTAACTCATGGAGTTTAATTAGTTAATATTTTAAACTGCTATTAAGACCAAATTCATTTTTACTTCCTATAGATAGACCAGGGACTGCTATAAATAGGAAGGGACCCAGAAATGCTAATTTTTAGAACTTTCTATTTTCAGTAGTTTCACCTCTCACCTGATGTGGATAATGACCTCACTGGCCAAACTACTATTTTTAGACATGCTATTTTTGGCAGGTCTATTTTTAGCACATTCTAAATTTAACATTTCTTGTTGCACATTTTTCAACACTCCCTCTCAACAAGAAAGGCTTCCTCTCAAACCCGATCTTGTAACTCTGGAATGTTCTACATGCAACACATCTACCTGGTCCACTTGCTCCAACAACACTTGGAACAAAAAAATCCCAACTGACCACTCTATTGGGCTAGGAACATACTCTGATGCTGAAGCTCTACCTGCTGCTGACAAGTGCTCCCTCTCTGACATCTGCGCTACTACAACATCTCCATGCATCTCGCACCATTGCACACCTCTCTATGCCACCTAGCACTGTGCAAAACACTTGTGCCTCTTGCATTGCTACAGCCTGCTAGCTATGCGCTGTCAAGGATTCTTCCCCTCCTCCTTGGGATGATCATTCTATATCACCCCACCTCCTACCTTGATGTATGGATGAATGTGATCCCTTAGCCCACTTGGCTCAAACTTTCCTCCTACTGGAGGTCTTTGCATGAGTATATGTCTCTACTTGATCTCCACTCAGCTTCCCCTATTGTGGCTACTCCACAACCTCCTGAAGTTGCTGCACCAATCGCAACTCCTCCATAATTATCTGAGACTTCTTCTAGCTCTGCATTTTGAGAGGTAATTTACACTCCCTCTCAACCACCAAGTATCTAACATTTACCTTGCTCCTCAAGGCTTTGCATGCATCTTGTATCTCAAGTGCATACAGATTCTTGGCTAGCACACCAATCTATTTCCACTTTCCTGCCGTCACGAAATTTTCTAGAAAAAGAGTTGATTTTAAATCAGCGATATCTCCCTCATCCGAACTTTGATTCAA
>APFE031666517.1:29849-67314 GCA_000404065.3 Pinus taeda
AAAATGGTAAATATTTCTATTATCTACTTATTTAACTAATATATTATTTATAATATTATATATAATATAAATAAAAATATGATATATAATATTATTTATCTCTGCATTATTATTACAATATATTTATCTACCATTACCCTTATATAATAATAATTATTTATTTAATTAATAAAAATCTAATGGTTAATCTCATTCTTATATACCCATTATTTTTAAATTTAGAACCTAATTCCATTTTTAAATTTTTAAAAAATACATGAGTATTTAAGAACTGAGATTAAACCATTAGATTTTTTATTAATTAATAAATAATTATTATTATATAAGGGTAATGGTAGATAAATATATATTGTAATAATAATATACTTTGATAAGCAGAAATAAAATAATATTATTATCATATTTTTATTTATATATATATATTATTATAATAATATATTAGTTAAATAAGGTAGATAATAGAAATATTTTTTACCATTTTATTTTAATTATTCTCGTTCCTAATATAATTGGATTATGTTAATAATATTAAGAAATAATACTTTTTTTTTAGGGTAAATATTATATAAAGAATAGATTAAATATATTAATTAAAATAATAATTAATTAAGTCTGATTAAAAATAATATATGATATTTACCATTCTAATTATTTAAATAAATAATTAAAATATTAATATTATATAAGGGTAATGGAAAATAAATATATTAATATTAGTAATAGTCATATTTACATAAATAAACAATATACATAATATTGTATTTAATTATAATAATAAATAAATAGATAAATAAATTTAGATCCCTCCCCCTGGGGCCTGGTCAAACCTAGCTGTTAGAGGTCACGTTAACCGTTACTCGGTCAATTTTAGCTGTTGGAATAGCGTGTTGTCCCTATTTAATGCATCGCTCAGATTGGATATTCAACTTGTCCTGACGATGAACCACACTGGTTGGTTCGAAACGCGTCGACAAATGATTTTTTATGTGATTTTGCCGAAATTATTCTCTAAACAATATCATTTTTGTTTTCTGAATTTATATTAATTATTATTAATTAATTTAACTCAAAGCAATAATATTACACCCAAGGGATTAATATTATAATTTTAAACCGAAGGGGTAAATATTATAATCCTAAGGTATATAAACCTAAGATAGATATTATAAAATCCTAAATAAACATGGTTTACCATGGTTGATTTTCATATTGAGATAATCTTTGTCACAATGTGATATTGGACCATGGTTGACTACGATTGACAATCCTGATTTTCATATTGAGACAATCTTTGTCACAATGTGAGATTGGAACATGGTTAACCATGGTTGAATCGTGATTATAAACCCAAGTGATTTATATTTAAACCATAGGATTAATATTATAAACTCTATGAATAATATTTTAAATTGAGGCAATCTTTGTCACAATGCCACGTTGGACTGTGGTTGACCATGATTGATTTTCATATGGAGACAATCTTTGTCATAGTGCGACATTGCACCATGGTTGACCATGATTGATTTGTAAATAGAGACAATATTTGTCACAATGCCACATTGGACCATGGTTGATTTTCACATTGAGAGAATCTTTGTCATAATGTGATGTTGTACAATGGTTGACCATGATTATAAAACAAGGGGATTTATATTAGACCCAAGGATTAATATTCTAAACCCTATGAATAATATTATACCCTAGGAATATTTTATTAAAATATAAATATTTTATTTTTTGAATTTTATATTTAATTATTGTTTTTAATTTAACCCAAGGGAATAATATTACAGACCAAGGGGGATTAGATTATAAATACAAGTTATATAAATCCTAAGATAAAATATTGTAAACCTAGAATATCATGGTTGACCATGGTTGATTTTCATATTAAGACAGTCTTTGTGACAATGCGATGTTGCACCATGGTTGACCATAGTTGATTTTCATATTGAAAAAATATTTGTCACAGTGTGACGTTGGACCGTGGTTGACCATGATTATAAACAAAGGATATTTATACTATACCCAAGTATTAATATTATAAACATTATGAATAATATTAAGCCCTATGAATAAGAACCCTTAGATTAATAAACTCAAGTAATTGATATTATAAACCTAAAGAAACAATAAACAAAAGGGATTAGCATTAAACACCCAAGGGATGATAAATTCAAGGAAATAATTTTAAATCCAAGGGATAAATATTATAAACCTAAGGTATATAAACCTAAGATAATATTATAAAACCTTAAATAAACATGGTTTACCATGGTTGATTTTCATAATGAGACAATCTCTGTCACAATGCAATGTTGGGCCATGATTGACAATCTCCGATTTTCATATTGAGACAATCTTTGTTACAATGTGACATTGTAACATGGTTGACCAAGGGATTTATATTAAACTAAGGGATTTATATTAAACCATAGGATTAATATTAGAAACCCTATGAATAATATTTCGAATTGAGGCAATCTTTGTCACAATGTGACGTTGGACCATGGTTGGTTTTCATATGGAGATAATCTTTGTCATAGTGCGACGTTGCACCATGGTTGACCATTATTGATTTACATATGGAGACAATCTTTGTCCCAATGCAACATTGGACCATTGTTGATTTTCATATTGAGAAAATCTCTGTCATAATGTGACGTTGTACCATGGTTGACCATGATTATAAACCAAGGGGATTTACATTAGACCCAAGGATTAATATTATAAACCTTACAAATAATTTTATACCCTAGCAATATTTTAATAAAACCTATAAAATATATATCTTTTTGAATTTATCTTAATTATTAATTAATTTAACCCAAGGGATTATAAACCCAAGGGAATAATATTACACACAAGGGATTAATATTATAAATCTACGGTCCCTAAGATAAATATTGTAAACCCTAGAACTATCATGGTCAACCATGGTTGACCATGGTTGATTTTCATATTAAGACAATCTTTGTGACAACGTGATGTTGCATCATGGTTGACCATGATTGATTTTCATATGCAACATTTTTTGTAACAATGCAACATTGGACCATGGTTTATTTTCATATTGAGAAAATATTTGTCACAATGTGATGTTGGACCATGGTTAACCATGATTATAAACCAATGATATATATATTAGACACAAGGATTAATATTATAAACCTTATGAATAATATTAAACCCTAGGAATAAGAACCCTTAGATTAATAAACTCGAGGGATTGACATTATAAACCAAAGAGAACAATAAACCAAATGGATTAATACTAAACACCAAAGGGATGATAAACCTAGGGGAATAATCTTAAACCCAAGGGATAAATATTATAGACCTAAGGTATATAAAAATAAGAAAAATATTATAAAACCTTAAATAAACATGGTTTACCATGGTTGATTTTCATATTGATACAATCTTTGTCACAAGATGACATTGGACCATGGTTGACCATAGTTGACAATGCTTGATTTTCATATTGAGACAATCTTTGTCACAATGTGACATTGGAACATGGTTGGCCGTGGTTGAATCATGATTATGAACCCAAGGAATTTATATTAAACCATATGATCAATGTTATAAACCTTATGAATAATATTTCGAATTGAGACAATATTTTTTAGAATGTGACGTTGGGACATGGTTGACCATGATTGATTTTCATATATAGAGAATATTGTCACAGTGCGACGTTGCACCATGGTTGACCATGATTGATTTTCATATGGAGACGATATTTGTCACAATGCAACATTGGACTATGATTGAATTTCATATTGAAAAAATCTTTGTCACAATGTCACATTGTAACATGGTTGACCATGATTAAAAACCAAGGGGATTTATACTAGACCCAATGATTAACATTATAAACCCCATGAATTATATTATACCCTAATAATAAGAACCCTTAGATTAATAAACCCAAGGGATTGACGTTATAAACCCAAGCTAATAATAAAGCAAATGGATTATAAATGCATGGGAAAAATATTTAACCCAAGGGAACAATCTTCAACCATATTGAATAATATAAACTAAACATATATAAACCCAACAAAACTATTATATACTGTCGATCTTCATTTTGATGCAGTCGTTAATACATTATTACTATAAATGTACATAATATTAATACATTAAAAAACCATTATCACATTAATATAATCCATTATTATCAATACATTAATATTAATACATTATAAACCATTAATACATTAATATTAATACATAAATACATTAACAGTAGAAGCCTCAAGAATATAAATATGTTATAACCCAATCAATTATAAACGCAATGATATAATATTAAACCCAAATGATAAATATTATAAACTCAATATATAAACCCCAAGATAAATATTATAAATTTGAAAATAAACATGGTTGATTTTTATATTGAGATAATCCTTGTCACAATGTGACGTAGGAAGATGGTCGACCATGTTTGACCATTATTGATTGCCATATAGACATAATCTTTGTCACAATACGACATCGGACTATGGTTAACCAAGGTTGATATTCATATTGACAAAATCTTTGTCACCATGCAACATTGGACCATGGTTGACCATGGTTGTCCAAGATTGACCATGGATGATGAAGATTAAAATTAGTTGACTGTGGTTGACCATGACTGACCATGGTTCAACTTATATCTATATATCTATAATATATTATATATATAATATATACATATATATATATAATATATTATTTATTATTTTTTATGTCAGTGGAAAAAACTTGAACCAATTTATAACAGGTTTCGGTTGTGTGCTAGGTGAGCCTATCAGGGTAAGAGATCTGTTATTTTGAGAAGAGAGAGTCGTTGAAATTATGAGCTATCAATATTGTTTAGAAAGATATTATATCCTTTTTATAATGTCAGCGTGATGATTCTAGTATTAAATTAATTAATAATTGAATATATATTATATATAATATATTTATATATATATAATAATAATTTTATTTAAGCTTTAATAATTTATTAATATTATGTTATGATTATAATTTTAGTTTTTACTGATAGTATATCTGAACGTATTTGTAGTTATATATATTATATATTTATGTTGCTAATTTATTTATTATATATCATTTATTTATTTATATTATTATTTCTATCTATTTAACTTATATATATTATTATAATTACTTATTTATTGTATTTATATTTTTTATTTTTTTCATTAATTGATTTTATTACACTTATTCTTTATTTATTATTTCTATTTTATTTATTATGATATTATATTATATTATAATAAAAAAAATCTATATTCTTTATTTATTAATTATATGATATTTATATAATGTTGAACTATTTGAATTGAAGTAATTTTTTTACTTATCAAATGTTATTAAGAAGGAGTATTAGATTAATTTAATGCTTTTTCATTTTATTTAATAAGGGTTTCCAGGTGCTACTTAATTTAAGACCATCATCTCTGTTCATGTTATTGGAGGATTTCTCAATTTCAATTGCCACTTTCACCCTTCTTTTTAAATAATGGTCTTCCTTGTGGACTAATTTTGCTTGTTCCATACATATGTAGTGAGAGGAGAAACATGCGTGCTTTGCTAGACCTGAATTTTCCAACCTATTCTTGTAATATCATTAATGTGTTCTTTTACTATTATTCCAAAGGATCTCCCTGTTTCACCTGTATAAACTTTACCGCAAGAACAGGGAATCGAGTATACTCCTTTGTGATTTTTTGGGTCTATTAAGTCCTTAGCAGACTCAAGCATGTTTTTAAAAGCAAAGGGAGTAATAAACATAAGGTAATAATACTAAAATCCCAATGGATTATAAACCTTCGGGAATAACATTGAGCATAAGGCAACAATATAAAAACAAGGTATATAAACCCTACGATAACTGTGATAAACCCTAAAATAAACATGTTTGGCCATGCTTGACCATGGTCTATTTTTATATTGACACAATATTTGTCACAACATGATGTTGGACTATTCTTGACCGTGGTTCAACCCTTAGATTAATAAACCCATGGGATTGATTTTATAAACCAAAGGAAAATATAAAACGACACGATAAATACTAAAACCCTAAGGGATTATCAACCCTAGGAAATAACATTGAACCCAAGGTATATAAATACTAAAACAAATATTATAAACCATGAAATAAACATGGTTTACCATGGTTGGTTTTGATAATGAGACAATCCCTGTCACAGTCCAACGTTGAACCACGGATGACCCCGCTTGACCATGATTGATTTTCATATGGAGAGAATGTTTGTCACGTTGAGATGTTGGACATGGTTGATTTTTATATTGAGATAATCTTTTTCACAATGCAACATTTGATGATGGTTGATCATGATTGATATTACGAACCCAGGGGAATAATAAACCCAATAGATCAATACTAAAAACCAAAGGGATTATGAACCGAAGGGAACAATAGTAAACCCAAGGGAATAATATTAATCCCTAGGAATAAATCCAAGCGAATGATAAACCCAAAGGATTAATACTAAAGCCCCAAGGGATTATGACCAAATTGCAATTAATATTAAATGGGAGGGATTAATATTATAAATCCAAAGTGTATATTTATAACATAAATATTATAAACCCTAAAATAAACATGGTCAACCATGGTTGATTTTCATATTGAGAGATCCCATGTCACAATGCAACCTTTAAACATAGTTACTCATGCTTGACCATGATCGACCAAGCTTGAGCATGATTAATTTTCATATCGATACAATCTTTGTCACATTGTGAGCATGGTTGATTTTCATGTTACTAATAAATCTATTATTGATAATTATAAAGTAAATATTATTAATATAATTGATCAATATTAATATTAATACTTTTTATTAGATTTTAAGTCATTAATAATATTAATATTATTAAAAACATATTTATAATGTTATAATTAATGTTTAATTAATTTAGTGTTTATATTAATAACATAGAAATGAAAATATTAAGTTATAATTCATTACAATACTAACATATTTTTATTAACATTTTAATATTGTTTCAATGTTATTCTTTTCTTTATATTTATATAAACTTATTATAAACCAATTTAAAATGTACAAAATAAACTAAATTATAATATATTTTATAATTTACACATTATTACAAATTTATTTTTATATAAAATTAAATTTAAAATTTATAAAAAAACAAATATATAAACCTAATATATAAAAATCCAATATATAAAATATTTTATAAAAACCATAAAATATAACATATAAATTATGAAACATAAATTTATTAAACCTTAAAACTATAAATCCAAGATATAAACTAAGTTATAAACATTAAAATGTAAAACCTTAAATAATTGTGAAACAATAAATTATAAAACCCTAAAATCAAGGGTAAGTAAATGAATGACTTTATACATTTATAATATTTTAAACAATATATTCTATATTATATATATAAATAGATGTATTTTACTAGTGAATTGATTGGCTAATCTTTCATTTTCAATAGAAAATTTATTATCGGAGAACTTTTGAGTCTAACCTGAGCTTTTTAAGAAAAG
The DNA here is from genome assembly GCA_000404065.3 of Pinus taeda. NCBI lineage: Eukaryota > Viridiplantae > Streptophyta > Pinopsida > Pinales > Pinaceae > Pinus > Pinus taeda. The sequence continues at coordinate 37,414 of APFE031666517.1, forward strand.
GCACAACAAAATAAACTTTATAGGAACCAATAGCATTCAAGGTGATGATGTCAACAAGGGGATGATTCACCATTTTTGGGGTAAAAAAATAAAAATATAAAAAATAATAAAACTACTTTTTCAACTTATCTTCCTAAGGTTTTACTCAAATTTTGAGCGGGAGTACTCGTTGGTTGAAAACTTTAATTCCTCATCCAAGGAGTACCTATGTTAGCATACTTTCGATGGACCCTCCTACACAAAAAATGACAAATACATGAAAAATGTGATTGCAATCATGTTTTTTCGTGTATATCTCATTTTTTGTGTAGCAGAGTTCATAAAAAGTATGCAACATTGGTACTCCTCGGATGAAGAATCAAATTCTGCATCCAATGAGTGTTCCCACCTGAAATTGAGTAAATCCATAGGGAGACAACTTGAAAATACGAGTTGATTTTTTTATCTCTCTAAAATTTGACGATGTAATATAACCTTATTTTATTATTTCCACTCTTATTTTATTATTTCCTTAAGAAGTCTCTTTTAGACTTCAAAATTCCCCTAAAAAAATTTCTTTTTGAGCAAACTTAGAAAACACAAATTTGTCATAAGTTAATGTTTAATAAAAATTGCTCGCTAAAATTACAAAATAACAAACTAAAAGATAAGATAATTAAGTAGTTAGCTACAATCTTGAATGTTGATTTAATAGTCCGATATAATCTTTTAAAAGGTGATATTTAATTTATTGAATAGGTGTTTGAGTATTTATAGTTAAATTTGAAATTGTTTAATGATTTGTAATTGAGAGCAACCGAATAATAAATTATTATTATTTAATGTTTGAAACATCATCATTATTTAATTTAATGTTTTGTAATTGGTATTAAACCATAAATATAATATCCTCAAACCATATGTTGTTATTTATTCTATTGAATTTTACTGAACTCACTCATTTATAGTATTATATAAAATTACATTTTACAAAAAGGTAAAAAAATACTTTCCAATATATAATTGGAAGTTGGATTAAAAATCTAATTAGAATAAATGCAACAATGTGGATTAAAAATCTAATTAGACTAAATGCAATGTGTTTGACAATTTTCCAATATGAAATTTTGTATTGTACATTTGCATATGTTTATGGGTATGGACTTGTCTAATTTTTCAATTAATATTTTAAAAAATTTCAAATTTTTAATAGAAAACTTATTAGGTTGCTTTATGATTGAACCTAAAAACACAAATGTGGCATGTGCCGTTGTTTAAATTTAAAAAAAGCAGCAGATAAGATAATTGAGTGGTTAGGTATAATCTTGAATGCAAATTTAATGGTCTCTATAATGCTTCGAAAGGTGATATTTAATTTATTGAAAGGGTATTTGAATATTCATTGTTAAATTTAAAATTATTTAATGTTTTGTAATTAAAATCAATCAATTAATGAAATATTATCGGTATAAAATATAAAGTTTTAATATTAATGTTGTTATTTGAGATGAATCAATAATGTAATTTCTCACATCATAAGTTAATAAACTTAATTTTAAAATTTATATATTATATATATTATATATATGAAATTTTATTGAAAAATTCATTGAATTAATATGTATGATTACATTTTACAAAAGGTGGTAACAATTTACCTTTCTATATAAAAGTAAATTATTGAAAACCAATTTAGAATAGATTCAATTGCGATGCACAATTTTTTAAATATGAAATTTTGTGTTCTATATTTGCATATGTTTGTCTTTTTGAAATGAGATTTTAATTTTTTACTGTATATATGCATATGTTTATTTTATTGAAAATGTATTTTAATTTTGCATTGTATATTTGCCTAAGTTTATTTTATTTTAAGTTTATTGAACATATATATAAATAAAAATTTACAAGATTTGAAACCAAAATTGATGGGGACCTAGGGTTAAAAAGTCCAATTGTAATATAAAATACCAACTAAATCATACTCTTACTCTCCCATGTTGGGAACAACCCAAATAGGGATCTTGCAGAAATTCCAAAAGATACATCCCTACTACATGGCACCCACACAAAACTATCTCATTGTAGGAGTAGGATGGACAACACAACTTGTAGTTGCACAAAGGAATATCATGGAAAGAACATCATAACGATTGAATGAACTGGGGAGGCACAAGATACAGTTCAACAACCATCAAATTGAAAATCAAAGAGAAAATCTCCAGTATTAATAGTTGAGAGGACTACCATAGGTGGAGGTGAAATGCCATCATAGCCCTTTTTTTTAAAATAAAATTGGATTTCTAAAAACTATGAGAAAAAAATTTATTTATTTATTTATTTTATAATAGTTTAATCTAAAACAAGAATAAAATATTCAATATTGTTATATTATTATTAATCATAATATACATTTTGTTCCATGCATAATCATTAATAAACATACTTGCATGTACAATGCTAGATAAACCAAAATACTTCAAACAACATTCCCTAAAAATTCCTCAATAAACATTATTGTACTAAAAAAAACATTTTTGAAAAAAAAAATTAGGAAAGGGAAGACCATGACAATATTAATGTGGATCACAAATATATGGCAAAATATGGAGTCAATATTCTATTTTTGAAGTGTTTTGGAAACCCTCCATTACAAAGGTATTATCTTAAGACAGAACATCCCAGTGCTACTACACATGAGGAGGATTATTAGTGGCATTACATTCAAATTTCAAGATGGAGGAAAATAATAATAATATTCATTATGAACCAACCATTAGTAGTGCACTTGCATGCACCTAAAAAAAGCTATAAATTACATTAATACAAACATCAATCCATGAAAAAACAAGGCTGCATAACTAGTGTTTCCTTGTAGCTTAGTTCAATTATTGAATTTTGAAATGTATGAACTAACTATTGTATTTGAACAAGGGATACTTTGTAGATATTCTTGCTTATTTTAAGTATCCTTAAAATAGAGGCCCATGTCACAAATGTTATCAAATGTATTATTATAATAAATGTACATAAACACATGTTATAAACATTGACTAGGGCCAACCTAATTTTAAATATTAAATTAGTTTGTTTATACATAGGGCCCTAATAACACGAAAGTGTTTATAAATAACGTTATAATATCAAATAATAGATATTAAATAATTTAACATGAATTTTAGTAAATTAACCATTAGTTATACATGGTTTAGGATAATATGTACTTTGGCTGATTTGTACATAAACACAATAATATCATTAGACAGTGATAATATTATAATATTATTATCTCCATATGCTATTATTTGCATTTAAGTATGGAATTGTCTGTCAACTTTTAGTATGTGTTATCCTTCCTGATGTATACTCTATTATGCCTGCCTCTTGCAAGTATTATGCATTAGTGGTAAAATTAATAAAGCCATAAACTTATCATATTCAAATAAATATAATAAAAATAATTTTAAATGATAAACTTGAATCCATCCAATAATGTTAAAAACAATACTCTTTTGACTATGAATATAGAGCCCTTACCCAAATGTCATCGAGTAAATATTTTCTCAACGCAAAAGTATTCTTTAAAATTAATTATTACTGGTATAGATTATAAGGTAGACCCTATTTGGACGCGTGGTGTCTATAAGGATACAAACTCACATCAATGCCATCTTATTAAATTATATGTGAGCTTATTAAAGTGCAAGTACTTTGAAAGAAGAGCAAAGCCCACCACATAACGCCATAGCTTGAGATCCTCTAGTTCCAAATTGTTAAGTAATTTAACCCAAGGGATTATAAACCTAAGGGAATAATACTACACCCAAGGGAATAATATAATAAATTCAAGGTATATAAACCATAAGATAAATATAGTAAACCCTAGAATTACCATGGTTGATTTTCATATTAAGACAGTCTTTGTGACAATGCAACGTTGCACCATGGTTGACCATAGTTGATTTTCATATTGAAAAAATATTTGTCACAGTGTGACGTTGGACCATGGTTGACCATGATTATAAACGAAGGATATTTGTACTATACCCAAGTATTAATATTATAAACATTATGAATAATATTAAACCCTATGAATAAGAACCCTTAGATTAATAAAGTCCAGGGATTGATATTATAAACCCAATGAAACAATAAACAAAAGGGATTAATATTAAACACCCAAGGGATGATAAGCTCAAGGCAATAATTTTAAATCCAAGGGATAGATATTATAAACCTAAGGTATATAAACCTAAGATAATATTATAAAACCTTAAATAAACATGGTTTACCATGGTTGACCATGGTTGATTTTCATATTAAGACAATCTTTGTGACAACGTGATGTTGCATCATGGTTGACCATGAATGATTTTCATATGCAGCATTTTTTGTAACAATGCAACATTGGACCATGGTTTATTTTCATATTGAGAAAATATTTTTCACAATGTGACGTTGGACCATGGTTAACCATGATTATAAACCAATGATATATATATTAGACCCAAGGATTAATAGATATCTTATATATATATATATATATATATATTTTTTTTTTTTTTCCTGAATAAAGGCTATTTCTATTAAAAAGAGAAAAATATTTAGAGAGAGGTTAAAAACTCAGAGGAGGCTGAAGCCATCCAGCAACTTGAGACCTTGAGAGACACATACCCCTGTAAGAACACTCCCAGGGTTGAGAAAACTCATGAACATGTTTTTCAGATCCCTTACAGACAATAGCACGAACTGGAGAGGAGACCCCCATTACAAAAACAGTCCAAAACTGTGGATTTACGAATAGCCTTGATAACCCGTTACCCAGATACAAAATTTGAACAAAAACCAATGGCTTTTTGAGCCATGACCTGATGCACAACAGAGAACTATAATGGATGATAGTGAAATCCAGCCAGGACACGACACAAGATTTGATTAACATGAACCAGAAATGCATAGCAAAATGATAAAAAGATCGGAAGCGAGAAAGACAACAGAATTCTCGGTACCAAGGCGATCAAACATGATGCGGAGAGTCTAGAGCATCCTTATCCATCTTGCGAGGAGAGCTCATCCACATGTCTGCCACATTGTCCCCATCTCCCACGTTGCTGCCACCTAGAGGAGCTACCAAAAATCCGAATGCCACCAGAGGGACGCGTCGGCTCGGTCGAAGGCGAATTGCGCTAAGCAGAATCACCTGGGGACATTCCTGCTTCCTACATATCATCCCCTTTGTAAACCGTTCCAGCCAAGTCTTCCTGAAACTCACTGTCATTTTGGGATTGCGACGGAGAGGTTTGGACTGCGCTACTGGGCTTATCTTCTTCCTCAGCCAAAATAACTTTGATGTTGGCTGAGATAATTGGTCTGTTAAGTCGACTATGAAATTTAAACCGGGTCGTCTGAAAGGAATTGTGTGGAATGGGATGACCATGAACAGAGGTCGGGGAAGCCGTGGCTAATGGATTGATGTTCTAGGGGGGAGACTGCATGCTACCATGCCTGCCACTGATGCCTCCACGACGAGGAACACCACGACGACGCACCATTATCAGTAAGCTATGGAAACTGGAGAAGGGGGTTAAACAAGACCAAGTATGGGTGAACCAGGTGAGAAGCAACCTCCAGACAGGCCTCCCAGCTATCAGAGTAGAGTAAGGATGCAGAGAAGAAGGTAGACGGGTATGGAGAGACCCGACGAAAATGATAACCCAAACTAGAACCTGAACCATGTTTAAAACACCCTGCGCCGGGTCTTGAACACGACGCACATTCATTTTCGAACGCAAAACAAACCTGTACCTGCACTGATAACATTCATATCATTTGTGTTGAGGTCCTAGGAGCCGTGCACCACTTGCCAGGTGTGAAGCCAGCTGCCGACAGAGAGTTAACTTGCTGTAAATGCACCTCGAGAGCACCCGCATTCAGGTGTATATCGACTTCCTGGTGTGTATCATTCTTTACAATGTTGTGGTAATTGGAGAGTTGATCTGTTGAGGCAATGCTGGGGAGCTGCCCTGCAAAGAATTCTAACCCACATTCCACTCCCATATTAGCTAGAAAATCAGCTAGCTTGTTTCCTTCTCGTCTTATGTGTTTGAAAGAAATTGCCCTGTGATGAGAAAGCCAATTATCAATTAGTTCAAGCCTTTGAGCCATTCTCCAACTGCTGCTAACCTTGTGTGCTGGAGTACCCTGTAAGATTTTTGGAACCATGGTAATGATAATTTGCGAGTCCCCTTCAACAATGAGTGGGAAGTATCCTCTATCCTGGGCTAAGGTGAGACCATGCCATAATCCTTCTAGTTCCACAGAATTATTAGAATCCCAATCTTTTGATCCAAGAAAGAGCAGAAAAGGATTTCCGTGATGATCTCTGAAGACTCCCCCGAATCTCGCATTTTCGGGATTGCCCTTAGAGGCTTCGTGGAAATTGAGCTGAATCATATTACTGGGCGATGGGCTCCATCTTGTCAGGAGTTGATCACACAGAGTATGACTGCCTTTGAGTGAAGGCGGTTGATTCAAGTGGAGATTCGAGTTGGCCTAGATGGATTGTTCTTGCGGCAGTATTGGAAAGTATTCCTGGGACCAGGACTTGATGGACAAGGATTCTTGAATGTTTTGGCATACCATAGTCTAGAGCTTCTCTGTAGACATAGATTGATCCTTGAAGACCCTACGATTCCGTTCCTTCCAGATGTTCCACATTAGTAAACCAGGAATGAGTTGCCAGAGAGTGTTGAGGATTTTGCTTTGGTATGGCGCTTGAGTCTAGTTACGAACAGTAGCTTTGATATCCCCATGAACTCTGCCTTCTTTTTGACAACGGAAGCTAACCTTTTCCCACAGCTTTCGTCCTGTATGACAAGTCTGCATAAGATGTAAAGCTGATTCCTCCACTTGCTTGCAGTTGAGGCAAATAGAAGGGCCATAAAAATTTCTTTTTCTGAGGTCATCCCAAGTTAATATTTTATTTTGAAAAAGGAGCCAAAAAAAGGTGGAGACCTTCGGCTAATTGGAGGAGTCCTAGATCTTGTTCCATAGAGCATCTTTGATTATGCGATCTTTGATAATTACAGTGTATGCTTCCTTAGTGGTAAAGACACCTTTTTCCTCATATCCCCACCTTAGGATATCCATCCCTTCTGAAGATAGGATTTGTCTCTTTTGTAATTCATGGGATAAGGAGTTTTGAGCTTGCTGAGAGCTGTGCAGAAGAATCTGCTTTTCCTCCATCCAACGTCTATATCCTTGTGTTGAAGAATGATTCCAAAATTGACTTACCTTATCTAGCTCATGCAAATCTTGCTCTGGTAGGTGAGGGTGGGAGAGGATATCCTTGATTTTAGGAAGCTGTTGCCAGGAGTCCTCCCAGAACCTAGCTGTGGTACCATCCTTAATTTCCCAGAAGCTGTGTTGTTGTATTAGATTCCTATGTTGGCTGGCCAAATTCCATATTACTGAGCCTGAACTTGCTTCTGACATTCGAATTATTTCTTCAAGAGGGCTGTTATTTGCATATTTAGCTGTCCATAGGGAGGCCCAGGGAGTGTTGGGATTTGTGAGCCATCTCCACCAAATTTTGACTCCCATGACTGCATTGCTATGCCCCGGATCCCTGAGGCCAATGCCTCCAGCTTTATTTGGTAGACAAACTTTATCCCATTTAACTAGAGCCCATTTTCTGTTGGGGCCAGAGTTACCCCATAAGGAATTTCGTTGGAGCTTCTTGATTTCCTTGAGCACCCATTTGGGAGCTACTAAGATTGAAAAAAGATAAAGAGGCATTGAGTGAAGAACAACTTTGATAAGAACTAGACGACTCGCCATGTTAAAAGCTCTGTGAGTCCATAGGAGAAGGCGCGCCTCAAGTTTTTCCAACAAGATATTCCAAGAGGAGTGCTTGAGGGCCAAGGCCATTAAGGGTGCTCCAAGGTATTTAGAAGGAAGAGAGGCTATGGTAAAACCAAGAATGCGGGCTATGGCATTTTGGGTAGGGACAGGGGTATTAAAGAAGAAAATTTGAGACTTGATACGATTGATATTGGCTCCTGAAGCCTCAGAGAAGTCTGATAGGAGAGCTTTGAGAAGGTGCACTTCCTGAACAGAGGGATGACCAAAGAGCATATTGTTATCTACAAATTGCTGATGAGAGTAGGTGGGGGAATTGAGAAAGGATATACCTTTGAGTCACTGAGAGTGCAGGGCTGATTTGATGCTTCTTCCTAACCCCTCTGCCATAATGACAAAGAGGAATGGAGAGAGGGGGTCTCCCTGCTTGATACCCCTGGAAGGACGAAAAGTAAGCGAGGGAATACCATTAATGAGTACAAAAAAGAACGAGGAGGATAACAGACTGAAGACCCATCTGATCCAAGACGGGTCGAAACCAAAGGCATTAAATTTTTTTTGAATGTAAACCCAGCTTAAGCTATCAAACGCTTTGGATAAATCAATTTTTAGTAGCATACCTGGTTTCTTTGATTGCTTTAGAGAGTGGATAATTTCGTGAGTTAGAATAATACCATCCGTGATTTGCCGACCTTCTACATAACCAGATTGTTTTGGCGAGATAATCAGAGGGAGCAATAATTTCAATCTGGTAGCTATAATTTTTGAGACAATTTTATAAATAATATTGCAGAGAGCGATCGGTCTATACTTATCCAGAGTATTGGATTCCTCTTCCTTGGGGATTAAAGCAATGAAGATAGCATTTAGCCCTGGGAACATCCATCGTAAAGTGCACGATTCTTCCACCACTTTCCACACCTCCATTTTGATTAGATCCCAAAAATTGTGAAAAAAAGTTGGAGGTGAATCCATTCGGACCTGGTGCTTTTCCTGCTTTCAATAGACGCACAACATTCTTGACTTCCTGAAGGTCTGTGGGACGAAGAAGGAGAAGATTATGCTCCTCTGTGATTATCTTGGGAATGTTTCGCAAAAATCTATCAATAGCATGCGTTCTGTCTATGTTAGGCTCTTGGTGCACTTGTTTGAAGTGCCTGAGAAATTCACTTTCTATGCCTTCGTGAGTCTCAATTCTTGCTCCCTGCTCATTTTTTATGTGAGATATGTTGTTATTCATTCTGCGTTGCACTGTGGTTTTGTGGAAGAACTTTGTATTTTTTCCCCGTCCTTCAGCCACTTTACTCTTGATTTCTGACACCAGAGAGTTTCCTCCTGAATTGCTCTAGTTAAGATTTGAGCTTCAAGAGTTTGTTCCTGATTTGTGAGATGACCCAAAGATTAATATTATAAACCTTATGAATAATATTAAACCCTAGGAATAAGAACCCTTAGATTAATATACTCAAGGGATTGATATTATAAACCAAAGAGAACAATAAACCAAATGGATTAATACTAAACACCAAAGGGATGATAAACCTAAGGGAATAATCTTAAACCCAAGGGATCAATATTATAGACCTAAGGTATATAAAACTAAGAAAAATATTATAAAACCTTAAATAAACATGGTTTACCATGGTTTCTTTTCATATTGATACAATCTTTGTCACAAGGTGACATTGGACCATGGTTGACAATGCTTGATTTTCATATTGAGACAATCTTTGTCACAATGTGACATTGGAACATGATTGGCCATGGTTGACTCATGATTATGAACCCAAGGGATTTATATTAAACCATATGATCAATATTATAAACCTTATGAATAATATTTCGAATTGAGACAATATTTTTCACAATGTGACATTGGACCATGTTTGACCATGATTGATTTTCATATACAGAGAATATTGTCATAATGTGACGTTGCACCATGGTTGACCATGATTGATTTTCATATGGAGAAAATCTTTGTCACAATGTCACATTGTAACATGGTTTACCATGATTAAAAACCAAGGGGATTTATATTAGACCCAATGATTAATATTATAAACCCCATGAATTATATTATACCCTAATAATAAGAAGCCTTAGATTAATAAACTCAAGGGATTGCCGTTATAAACCCAAGCTAATAATAAAGAAAATGGATTATAAATGGATGGGAAAAATATTAAACCATATTGAATAATATAAACTAAACATATATAAACCCAACAAAACTATTATATACTGTCTATTAAACATATCAATCAATGTGTGACGATTGTTGATCTTCATTTTGATGCAGTCTTTAATACATTATTACTATAAATGTACATAATATTAATACATTAAAAAACCATTATCACATTAATATAATCCATTATTATCAATACATTAATATTAATACATTAATATTAATACATTAATATTAATACATAAATACATTAATAGTAGAAGCCTCAAGAATATAAATATATTAAAACCCAATCAATTATAAACCCAATGGAATAATATTAAACCCAAATGATAAATATTATAAAATGAATATATAAACCCCAAGATAAATATTATAAACCTGAAAATAAACATGGTTGATTTTTATATTGAGATAATCCTTGTCACAATGTGACATAGGAAGATGGTCGACCATGTTTGACCATTATTGATTGCCATATCGATATAATCTTTGCCACAATGCGACATTGGACTATGGTTAACCAAGGTTGATATTCATATTGACAAAATATTTGTCACCATGCAACATTGGACCATAGTTGACCATGATTGATTTCACATAGCACGGCTGGCCATGGTTGTCCAAGATTGACCATGGATGATGAAGATTAAAATTAGTTGACTGTGGTTGACCATGATTGACCATGGTTCAACTTAATGATATTTTAAAGCAAAGGGAATAATAAACATAAGGTAATAATACTAAAATACCAAGGAATTATAAACCTTAGGGAATAACGTTGAGCATAAGGCAACAATATAAAAACAAGGTATATAAACCCTAAGATAAGTGTTATAAACCCTTAAATAAATATGTTTGGCCATGCTTGACAATGGTTTATTTTTATATTGACACAATATTTGTGACAATATTATGTTGGTCCATTCTTGACCATGGTTCAACCCTTATATTAATAAACCCATGGGATTGATCTTATAAACCAAAGGAAAACATAAAATGACACGATAAATACTAAAACCCTAAGGGATTATCAACCCTAGGAAATAACATTGAAACCAAGGTATATAAATACTAAAACAAATATTATAAACCATGAAATAAACATGGTTTACCATGGTTGGTTTCCATAATGAGACAATCCCTGTCATAGTCCAACGTTGAACCACGGATGACCCCGCTTGACCATGATTGATGTTCATATGGAGACAATGTTTTTCGTATTGAGATGTTGGACATGGTTGGCTTTTATATTGAGATAATCTTTTTCACAATGCAACATTTGACGATGGTTGATCATGATTGATATTATGAACCCAAGGGAATAATAAACCCAATGGATCAATACTAAAAACCAAAGGGATTATCAACCAAAGGGAACAATATTAAACCCAAGGGAATAATATTAATCCCTAGGAATAAATCCAAGCGAATGATAAACCCAAAGGATTAATACTAAAGCCCCAAGGGATTATGAACAAATTGCAATTAATATTAAATGGGAGGGATTAATATTATAAATCCAAAGTGTATATTTATAACATAAATATTATAAACCCTAAAATAAACATGGTAAACCATGGTTGATTTTCATATTGAGAGATCCCATGTCACAATGCAACCTTTAAACATAGTTACTCATGCTTGACCATGATTTATTTTCATATCAAGGTAATATTCATGATAATTCGACATTGGACCAGGCGAATACAATGGTTGGTTTTTATATTGAGACAATCTATGTCACAATGTGAAGTTGAACCATGGTAGACCATTATTCACTATGGTTGACCGTGGATGATCATGCATGACCATGATTGGATATGGTTAACCATGATTGATATTATAAAACCAAGAGAATAATAGACCCAAGAGAGGAATAGTAAAAACGCAAGTGATAATAAACCAAAAGGAATAATATTAAACCCAAGCGATAATTATTATAAACCGAACATATATAAACCCCAAGAATAAATGGTTGACCATGGATCACCATGTTTTATTATCATATTGATAAAATACTTGTCACAGTGCAATGTAGGACCATGGTCGACCATGCTTGAGCATGGTTAGTTTTCATGTCGATACAATCTTTGTCACAATGTGAGCATGGTTGATTTTCATGTTACTAATAAATCTATTGTTGATAATTATAAAGTAAATATTTTTTTTTTGTAAGCTGGGGCAGGACTGATTTACATGTCCATTAAGTACCCCTCAACGGGGGAAGGGTTGTTGGAAATAATACTGAGAGGGGGGGTGAATCAGTATTATTAGATCAGTAAAACTTTTTCATTTTCTTACTCAGATTCATATACGCTAATTCAATTAATGATATCCGCGTGTATACGCGACTGTGTCTAAAGAAACTACCGTATATCCAGATTATTTATAAATCATATAATCCATTACATGTTGATCTTTAGATAATGCATCAGAACTTCATTGATCATATGAACAGTAAACAGAAGCAATAAGCAGAACAGATCATCACACACAAGAAGCACACATGAACACCATGATATAAGGTGGAAACCCAATGTGGGTGAAAACCACCTGCTGCAATTTGTTTCTATCTTCCTTTAATAAGAAACTTCTTTTACAATGTACTTGTGCAGTCCTTTACTAGTACGCAGGCTGCAACCTGCCGAGAAATAAAACCCTCTCTCATTCTCTAGCTTCTCCTAGAAGGGAGCTACAACCCCCATAGTTCTTGTACTAGCTAAGATACTAGTACGTAGGTGCTGACCTACAATCTTCTCTCCTCCAGGTACCACGTTTCATAAATTTTCAGACTGGACACACTGAAGCACAACTCTATAATCTGAAGGCCACGTTTCATCCAATTTTCATACTGGACCCATCAATATCATTGAGGCACACAATCAATCAACAATAGCATTATCAATCTCTGAATCACCCAATACTGAATCACTGAACCATGTCAACAAAACACTGTCACTAGAACAGAGAGCAGAACCCTGAACTCTGCAACACTATTCAGAACCAACTGTATCATCAAAATCATGCATTAAAGTGAATACGCTACTTGGACAAACCAAACCCGCGTACATATGGGCTTTTACCAAAGCCAACCCGCGTACATATGGGCTTTTACCAAAGCCAACCCGCGTATAGATCTATAAATATTCAAACATGACTTGCAACGATTTCAAACTTAAGTTATACCCAGTTCAGATCATTACATGCGTCAGTATACAAATCTAGAATAAACACAATCAATCATATAGAGATAGTTCATTTCAAACCATTTGATCCCGATCTATCCTTAGATCTTGTGCTCCATCAACTTGTGAGATCCCTCCTTAGCTTAGATCAAGCAACCCATAACCTGCATACTGGATCTCATCCTTCATCAGATATTCAAGACTTTCTCAATTCCCTTGCCCAATGATCTTCTTCTCCTTTTATAGTCTTAGGCCTTCCTCAATACCATGGTCCAAAACCATAACAAACCAATACCATGAACCCAATACTAGGGATCAACACATCTGACGAGATATTACGGGTCCAAAATCATAGGTTCAAATACCAAGGACTAACTACCATGGACCAAACATAAGTTTTCCAACATATACGCACTTTTCCGTGAATGGAAGTGCGTGCATACGCATACGCGACTTCTGATCAACAATCCCACGTGTATATGCATTTTTGTATATAGAGAACTTGCGAGTATAACCTGCGTGTATACCCTACTTGGTATATAGCGAACCTGCATATATACGCGACTTGGTACATAGTGAACCTGCGTATAACCTGCCTTTGTACGCGACTTGGTATATAGTGAACCTGCGTGTATACTCAGCTTTCTTCATTCTTTGTAATCTGATCATCAATTCTTTGCTACTGATTTGCTGCACTATAATCTGTCATCTTGTGTGGTTTGCCATCAAGGACAACACTTATCTCATAATGCCAACAATCTCCCCCTTTGGACTTGATGGCAAAGCTAGCGTATAACCTGCCTCTGTACGCGACTTGGTATATAGTGAACCTGCGTGTATACTCAACTTTCTTCATTCTTTGTAATCTGATCGTCAATTCTTTGCTACTGATCTGCTGCACTATAATCTGTCATCTTGTGTGGTTTGCCATCAAGGACAACACTTATCTCATAATGCCAACAAGGGTAGCCCAAGATTTGAACCCAAGACTTCCGGTTCGGTGAGACTTCATTTCCACGGCCCTTGCCGCTTGAGCTACCCCATGTGGACAATTATAAAGTAAATATTATTAATATAATTTATCAAGATTAATATTAATACTTTTTATATTAAGAATGTTAATGTCATTATTAATATTAATATTATTAGTAAAACATTATTAATATAATGTTATAATTTTAAATGTTATAATAATTTTAGTTGATTAAGTTAATAACAAGAAATGTAAATAATATATAAACGTTATAATGATTACTAATGTTACTAACATTATTTTTTTAAACATTATTAATATTATTTTATTGATGTTATTAATAATATTAATATCAACAAATTCAGGATGAATTGGAGAGCTCTGAACTGGAAGGCTCTGTACTTTAGGGTTTCAGTGATTTCTGCAATGACAAGTTTCTCTAGAACGCTGCAGACCTGCTAAACACTGACGGCAGCACGGCTATACAATCCTAGTAAAACAACGCCGAACTTCATGATTCCCCCCGAGGGGGAGGGCGATGCACCTCCCCCATTGGATGATGAAGGGCGACAAAAGAATGCAATAGGTGCCAAATTAGAGGATCAAGGTGAGAACAAAATGGATCTGAGCTCACAAAAGGAAAAACAGGACAACAAAGAGTAACCCAAGATCAGTTCTACAACATGCAAGCCCATGGCTACTGAACATTCGAAAGTAGTATTTCCCAGCCACCGAATCAATGCTCAGATACAATATATGAGGGACCATGCTCTGATAGGAAAGTTCATAGGACTTTGGCCAACTGCGAAAGTGCTATGCGGATGGATCACAGTGAAATGGAACCAAAAAGAACATATCACCCTGCAGCTGTGGCCTAAAGGGTTCTTCACAACCATTTTTAACTGCGTGGAAGACAGGAATAGGGTTCTGGATGGAGGACCCTATTTGTTCAATGCTGTTGTCCTGTTTCTCAGAGGTTGGGTAGAGCGCTTCAACCCTGATAAGGAGGATCTTATTTGGGCTCCAGTCTGGATCCGACTGTACTCGCTTCCTGTGGAGTATTGGGATGAGACTTCGCTACAAGAAATTGGGAGTGTTCTGGGTGAATTTATAAAAGTTGCAGAGGAAACAAAAATCCAAAGATATACCTCCTATGCACAAATCTGCGTCTACATGAACCTCAACAAGGCCCTTCCGAATGCAGTAAGTTTATTCCATGAAGATATTGAATGGGTTCAGTTGATTGATTATGAACATGTGCCGTTTAGATGCAAAATATGTCATGCCCTAGGTCACTTATTCAGGTAGTGTCCTTGAACACAAAACCCTCATTCCCCGCCAGTCCAGATTTGCCTGAGGCTGAAGGATTCACCAAAGTAGCTAGTTGAAGAAGAAGCCACAAGAAATCAACTTCAAATTCCAAAATGCCTCAATCCAGCTCGTCCAAGCCTTCAACGAGCAACAACTTTGAAGCTTTAGCTCAACAAAGTGACCCTAGCTCTGAAATTCCCGCTCCCCTAGAAAAGGAGGCAACGAAGAACAAACAAACGAAGACTGTAGATACTGAATCACCCCGAAAAGATCTTCTACCCATCGGTCCCTCATCCTCAGTTAAGCTCAAGATCCTAGCATGGAATCCTCAAGTCATGGAGGTAGACAACTTACAAACTGATTCTAGAATAGCAGAAGAACTAACTGAAGAATTAAATGAATCTCAGCACATGGAGGAGGAACTCGAAAAATAGATATTGGGGAACTAGACATTTTGACCCTAGAGCAGGCATGTAGAACAAAACAATTTGAAAAAATTCCAGTCTGACAATTGGAGAATCTAGAGGAGGTCCTTTCATGGGCACAAAGGCAAAATTCTTTAGGAATTCAAACTGGCAGCCCCTGGGATGGAAGATTCATTACCAAAGATAATAAAAAGCGTGGAAGGAAAATAGACCTCCAGCGTACAATCAGAATAGGAGCAATGTTGGTGGAGTCAGGTGGGTACTCCAAGCTAACAAAGTACTTTAACTCCTTTCCCAATCATTCCCAATGAAGTTAATATCATGGAATATCAGAGGGATCAATAGCCCAAGGAAAGGTAGACTACTCAAAAACATGATTATGCAAGAAAAACCATAAATCCTCTTCTTGCAAGAAACCAAATACAATTCAAGCGCTTTAGAAAGAATTGCAGCAAAAGTTTGGCCAGGACGTCTCAGTGTTGCTGTGGATTCCGATGGGGCATCTGGAGGTCTTGCAATATTATGGGACAATCGAACTATTAGGCTCAACAACATCCATGCAAATAAGAATTTCATCCAAGAAACGTTTCACATCATAAGGACAAATATACATGGGCTTTTAACCAATGTGTATTTTCCCCAAGAGGCTTTGTATAAAGCAAAAATCCTGAACACCCTCTCAGTTATCAACTCTGATAGGCTGCATCCTCTATGGATTTCAGGGGGTGATTTCAATATGATCACTAGGCTAGAAGAAAAGAGGGAAGGTAGGAACAGGGGAAGTCAGAAAGGGATACCCCTAAAGAAATTCATTCAGAACAACTGGCTTATTGACCTACCTTTCAATAATGGTCTCTTTACTTGGAGCAACAAAAGAGCAGGGCTGCATCAGATAGCCTCCCATCTAGACAGATTCTTGCTTTCAGACAACGCTATTCACATTGGTGGAGACTTTGCTGCTTCCATCCTACCGTACTTAGGGTCTGATCACTAGCCAATCTCCCTTCAATGGACTCATCCTGGAAACACAACCCGAAGACCATTTCAATTCGAGGCTTTTTGGATGTCACACCCAGATTTTAACAACTTAATCAACTCAGAATGGAACAATTTCTCTCCTCCAAATGGTTCCAAGATGTTTCAATTTTAATAGAAGCTAAAGCATCTCAAAAGCAAGATTAAACAATGGAACCACAATTCTTTTGGTAATATTTTCCAGGCTCAGCAAGCCCTTGAACAAGACATGAAGTGTCTACAGTAGAGGATTAACATTGAAGGCTGTTTTGAGGATCTGGCAGAACATGAAAAATCTCTTGAGGTGCAAATCATAGAGAGGGCTAAACAGGAAGAAACGCTATGGAGCAAAAAATCGAGAATAAGATGGCTTAAGGATGGCGAAAAAAGCACAAATGTTTTTCATAATACAACCATCCAATGTAGAATGAATAACAACACAACTCACATTCAAAATGAGCAGGGGGCGAAAGTGGAAACACATGAAGAAATTGAAGGTGAACTTCTAAACTATTTCAAGCAAGCGCATCGAGAGCCTCAGGTAGATCGATCACTAGCCATAGAAAACATTACTCGAAATATTCTAAAAATTGTTTCTGAGGAGCATAATCAACTTCTTGTCAGGCCTGTAGACTTACAGGAGGTTGAAACGACAGTGCATCAGCTGAAGGCGGGGAAGGCCCCAGGCCTGAATGGATTCACCTCCAACTTTTTCCACAATTTCTAGGAATTGATAAAAGTGGAAGTTTGGCAGGTGGCTGAGGAATCTAGAAACTTAAGATGGATGTTTCCTAGATTGAATGCCACATTCATTTCCCTAGTTCCCAAGGAGGATAAGCCCAGTACTCCCAACAAGTATTGACCTATTGCTCTATGCAATATAATATACAAGATAGTCTCCAAAGTCATCGCCTCTAGGCTCAAATTGCTGTTGCCACTTATTATTTCGCCTGAGTAATCTGGGTATGTCGAAGGTCGGCAGATTATAGATGGAATTATCCTAACTCATGAAATAATCCATTCCCTAAAGCAATCCAAGGATCCAAGTATACTCCTTAAGATAGATCTTTCGAAGGCTTTTGACAGTTTAAGCTGGTTGTACATAAAAAAAATTCTATCTGCTTTTGGTTTTGCTCCTCCTTGGGTAAGATGGGTTATAAGTCTCTTATCCTCCTCCTTCTTTTTTGTTCTGGTCAATGGTATTCCCTCCTCTCCTTTTCATCCTCCTCGGGGAATCAAGTAGGGAGACCCTCTCTCCCCTTTCCTTTTCATTATTATAGCAGAAGGACTGGGTCGAAGCATTAAATCAGCTCAACAATCTCAGCTCCTCAGAGGCCTGTCTCTTCATAATTCTTCAGCCTTCACTCACTAGGAATTTGTAGATGATAATATGCTTTTTGGTCATCCCTCTGTCCAGGAAGCTCGCCAGCTCAAAGCTTTACTGACAGACTTCTCTGATGCCTTAGGAGCTTCGATCAATAAATCCAAATCCCAGATTTTCTTTTTCCATACCCCTGCCACTACCCAAGCAGCTATAGCCCACATCCTTGGATTCTATATTGCCGTCCTTCCTTCCAAATATTTAGGAGCTCCTTTGACTGTCTCGGCCCTGAAGCACTCCTCATGGAAGATCCTCTTAGAAAAATTGGAAGCTCGCCTTTCCTCTTGGACTCATAGAGCCCTAAATATGGTGAGTCACCTAGTTCTTGTAAAGGCTGTTCTTCACTCCATGCCGCTATATCTTTTCTCCATTCTCGCGGCTCCCAAATGGGTTCTTAAAGAAATCAAGAATCTCCAAAGGTTTTTTTTTTGGGGCAGCACATGTCACAATCGCAAATGGGCTCTTGTAAAATGGGACACCGTGTGTCTTCCAAAAAGTGGCTGCGGCGCTGGATTAAGGGATCCCTCCTACAACAACAAAGTCATGGGAGCCCGTATCTGGCGGAAATGGCTTACTGTGCCTCTTACCCCATGGGATACTCTCTGGATAGTAAAGTATGCAAGCAACCGCCCAACGGAGGAGCTAATTCGCATGTCAGAAGTCAGCGTAGGCTCCCTAATTTGGAACTCGGCCAAGCAGCATAGAAGCCTCATTCAGTAGCATAGTTTCTGGGAGGTTAAGAACAACAACACTACAAGATTTTGGGAAGATTCTTGGCAGCAGATGCCCAAGTTAAAAGACCTAATCTATCATCAGCAGCCTCCGGAGCACGACATGCAGACACTTGATAAGGTTAAAAACTTTTGGAATCCCTCCTCTTCTCAAGGACACAGGCAATGGATCAAAGCGAATCAAATTCTAAGACAAGGAACACTGCAAGTTCAACAAACTCTTGACTTAGAATTAACAAAAAGCAGAATACAGATCTCTAATGAAAGGGATATTCTTAGATGGGGATATGAATAAAGAGGTACTTTTACTACAAAAAAGGCATATAATATCATTATCAAGGAACATATGGTGAAAGACCCTCTCTGGAGAAAAGTGTGGGACCCTACTAGCTAGCCGAAAATTTCCACTTTTCTCTGGCTCCTATGTCATAATAAGATCCTCACATGGGACAATCTCAGGAAGAGGAACTATCATGGCCCCTCTCTGTGTCCTAACTATAGACAAGAGGAGGAATCTGTAAAGCATCTCATACATTCCTGTCATGTTGAACGCAAACTCTAGGAAAAAGTCAGTTTCCAATGCTAGAAGGAAGGTAGAATACATGGAGACATCATTGCCACAATACGCAACTGGGATTGGAATCCATATCAAAGCAAGATTTTAAATTTCTTATGGAAACTCATTCTGGGCTTCCTCATGTGGAACATCTGGAAGGAAAGAAATCGTAGAATCTTTAAGGATCATTCAACACCTATGGAGAATCTTTGGAAAATTATCTGCCAAAATATCAAGGAAACCATCTCTATCCATACCTGGTATCAGGAGGACTTTCCCACTATTCCCCAAGAACAAATCATCTGGGCTAATTGGAATCTTCTATGGAATCAAGAACATGTTGTTAAAGTATCACTACCTCAGTTGGGTTGTTCACCTGATAGGTGGCTCCCTCCGCCCAAGCATACGTTCCAGCTAAACTTTGATGGGGCCTCGAAAGGTAATCCAAGTAATGCGGGCTTTGGAGGGATTTTTAGAGACTACAAGGGTGCTCCTCTTCTATCCTTCCTAGGATCCAAAGGATGGGATACCAATAATTGAGCTGAATTGGAAGGTCTTTGGCAGGGTCTCATTCTACCTCATAACAAGGGTTTCTTTCCACTTATCATAGAAGGCGATTCTCACATCATCATAAATATGGTCTCCAAAATTATGCAAGGTACTCCATCAAGTAAAGTGATCAATAGCTGGAGAATGGTGAGAAGGCTTGAGCTGATTGAATGTTGGATATCCTCTCACAGGGCAATCACTCTTAAGCACATCCGCTGGGAAGGAAATAAAGTTGCTGACTTACTTACTAACCTTGGAGTGGACTGTGGATTGGATCTTCACACAGGATCAATTTCCATATTGGCCTCTGAAACCCAACTCATGGAATTCCAAAACCTTGTGAAGAATGAAATGAAACAGGAAGGAGAAGAGCACTCGGATGAGGGTGTATTAAATGACAATTTATGGAATTAATTATGTTTGCAGGAGTGTGGTCTTACTAGATGCAGATTTGCGCTGTTCTCCAAGCTCATATTTGGCTCACGTCGGCTCACATCTCGCTCAATTCGGCTCACCTAAGGTGAGACCGATCCCACCTAAAGTTTGAATTAAAGGCTCACTCTGTCCGAAGCAAGGTTGTTGTTGGAACAATAATGGCCCTTTCAGCTCTTGATGCAGGAGCATCTGATTCGGAGGAAAAATCTTCTGATTTATTCCACAAAATCAAAAAAAAAAATCTACAGGCAAGGAGTGGGATCCTTTGCCTGCTGTTTCTATGTATTTTTAGCTAAATTTAGGAAATAGATAAGGAATAAAACATGCCATCTTTTTTAGATAGGCTTAGAATAAGGCATGCTAGATTAGTTGTTATAAAAAAACAAAGAAAATCTCAATTTACTATGTATTGCTACTTTTCTATATGTTACTGCTTTTGTAATAAGGCAACTATGCATAGAAAAAAAGGGATTGGATATGCGTTTAATAGCTGCTGTGCGTGCGCTATCTTGATAGCAATTGTATTGTATGCCTATGGATTTTTATAACTACTGTGCGCTCATAATTCCAATTGAAAACTGATAGAAACGTGTTGTATGCTGTTGTAATTTATAAACACTGTGCATCCATCGGTAGAAGTATGTGGGTTTCGTATGGACAACAGAACTGTAGCTGTGGAATTTTGTTTACAACACCGTGGTATTGAACCGCTATAAAAACCTATGTATAGTGTTGAGAGCGCACCGTAAACACAATTCAGGTTGAGTACTATTATAATGTTACAGTGTTGAAATTTGTGGTGTGCGTTTAGACCACTGTGCGCACAATTCTTTATACATTGTTTCCATTCTTAAGAACCGTGGCGTGGATATTCAACTGCTGTGTGTGGATTATTTATAAATTAGTGACAGCTAATTACAAGTTCTCCATTATTGATGTGCGTAGATTTGGCATGGATATCCATCATGCCCAATCGCAGTTATAGTATGAGCTTAAGTTAGAATTGCTGGATAGCAGATCCTCTAGCTCTCAGGCATGGTTTTGTATGTAAAGGCATCTAATCCCAATCTGAGTTCAAGGCCATGTAAAATTTACACAGTAAAGAAGTTGTTGATTTAATGACTAATAACCTCAGAGAATTGACAAGAGACTGAGACGAAGACATAGAAGATATTTCAAACAAACTAGGAAGACTGTCATTAGAACCAGCAAGCAGTCCATCATTAGTGGTATCAGAGGTAGCAACTGGCATTGAATTAAATCTCAGGAGCAATAGAAGTGTTGGAGAGGTAAATCCCCTCTACGGATAGAGGCGATCCCTACTAGCCCAGAAGGGGTCTAGCAACAATCAATCAATGCTACTATGCAAGCTCCTAATTGCAATTAAAAAGGTAGGCAATGAACACCTACTTGGATTCCAGCACTATTGTTTGATGAAGAGATGCCACTCTCGCTCCTTTGCTCTGGTCGGTCACGATCCTCCACTATCCTCGTGGATGGACACCTGCACATGCAAAGAGAGAAACAAACACAAGCGTGAAATCTAATAAAAGCAATTATACATCAGTCAGAAAGGATGTAATTCACATTAACCTTTACAAAGACAAATGAGAATGGAACCATAACAGTAGTCATCTATTATTTATTAATCAACAACAGAGAAAGGTACAACCAATGTTCTGACGCTGAGTCCTTCTCAAGAGGGTCCAGCCAGCAAGTCTCATAAGCATTCACCCTTGGAGGTAGATCTCCCAAGATAAACAATTCTCTCTCTCACACAAGGCAACAAGACTTCACAACCTTCCTTAAGCTCTCTAGCAATCCACACTTATCACACAACCTGCCTATTAGGAGCAGCACTAAAAACACTATGAATTCCCCCTGTCAAAAACTATTCCCCAAAAAACTAGCTGCTCATGGAAATGGTAGAGGTTTAAGTAGGAGAAGGAGTCTCAATGAAAGGTGGGAGGATGAGCTTATCTCCAAGGAAGGTGGCTCAAATGACGAAACAGACATGCCAGAGAAGGGAGGGCGACATTTACAAGGCCAACAACCAGGTCTGGAGTCATCTAGAAGGCCGACTGTTAGAACAAACTCGCCCAAACTGGATCAGCGTGGGTCCATAACTGCACCGGTGCGCTGACATCGCAGCTGAATAACAAAGAAGTTCATGTCAGCGCGATCAGATATGAATAACAGACACGATGGCTCATCAAATTCGACCAGCGCGGGAAACATGTGTACTTCCGCGCTGGCAGCGCGTTCGGTCTGTTATGGAGCGCCCATCAGCACGGTTATTTTGACAAAAGTCACGCTGATAACAAAACTTTGCCAAACTGGGTCATTTGGCAACATTAGAGAGCATGAGCATGATTAACTTGGACTCATGACACAGTAGGAAGACTGACAAGGAGACAGTGACAAATTACTGCGTAACAAGAAGGATGGCTTTCAGGGTTGGAAGAGGACGAGGACGTGGACGTGGTGGAAGAGGACGGCCTGCTGAGAATGTCGAATTGAGGGAAGATATAGAAGAACTGCGAGCTAGATTGGATGCGTTAACCTCCGGCAGGAACATAGATGATGGAGATGTGAGTGAACCCGAAGTTGAAGCTACTAAGGAGGAATCTGTAGAGATTACTCCTGAGATGAGGCTCTTTCAGTCAGTGTTGAAATCCACAGCCAGGCCTTGGAATCAATTAGTGTCGATCTACCAAGGAGGATTGAATCCAGAAGAATTAATCGACTGGATTAATAGCATGGAAAAATTCTTCGATTATGAAGAAACAAAAGATGAGAAGAAGGTAAAGTTTGTTGTCACCAAACTAAAAGGCCATGCATTGCTCTAGTGGGATGGTGTGCAGGCGGAAAGGAGGAGACTGGGCAAGCAGCCAATCAAGAATTGGAGCAGGATGGTAGCAAAGCTAAAAGGTAAATTTTTGCACAGTAGCTATCAACAGACATTGTTTAGGCAAATGCAAAATCTCAGTCAGAGAGCTTTGACAGTAAAAGAGTATACAGAAGAGTTCTATAAGGTGAGTATAAGAGCTGGAGAAGCCCAAGACACAGATGAAAAAGTGGCTAGATATATGAATGGCCTCAGAATGGACATTTAGGATGAAATAAGTTTACTGTCTCCAAAAATAGTAGAGGAATCCTATCAAATAGCACTGAAGGCTGAAGAAAAACTCATGAGGAAGTAGTCTGCCAGGGGGAGAGGGAATTTAAGAGGGAAAGGACGTCAAGGTGGTAGAGAAGGTCTACAACACCTAAATATGGAGCTAGTAGTAGCTCAACCCCGCATGCACCCAGGGGAGGTGATGCAAGAGGCAGAGGGAGTTTTTCCAGAGGAAGAGGAGACAGAGGAAGAGGCAGAGAAATAAGATGTTACCGGTGTAACAAACCGGGACACAAAGCTTTTGAGTGCCCAGAGAATGCAGAAATAAGGCAGAGAAATGCAATTGTTTCTCTAGCTGAGGGAGAGGCACCATTGACAGCAGTACCAGAAGAAGAAAACACACCAGAGAGCGGACAATCTCTGGTACTTAACAAAGTTTTGATTAAACCAGCAAAGGAGGTGACTGAACCGCCACAAAGGAAAACTTTATTCAGGATAGGATGCAGAGTTCAAGGGAAATGTTTCCAGATGATCATTGATAGTGGCAGCACTGATAACTTGGTTTCTACAGAAGTAGTAGAGAAATTGAAGCTGAAAACAAGGAGGCACCCAACACCGTATAAGGTGTCATGGTTACAAAAGGGACATCAACTACTGGTAAGTGAACAGTGTGAATTGGAATTTCAAGTGGGCAAGTACAAAGATAAAGTTGTTTGTGATGTGATGCCTATGGACGTGTGTCACATATTGCTGGGAAGGCCTTGGCAATATGACAGAGGAGCCATGCATGATGGAAAAAGAAACACCTACAAGTTTGAGAAAGATGGTGTTAATCATACATTACTGCCTCTACCAGAAGAGACCGGGACAGAAGACAGATCCAAAAACTTTGTTACTTGGAGGAAAGGAGTATTTGAAGCAGATGGAAGAAAATGAGGTAAATTATGCTATAATTTTCAAGCCCAAGGTAATCATGAATTCTACCAAAGTTTCTGATTTACCCATTGAAATTCAAGAAATGTTGGAGAATTATTATGATATTATTATTGATGGTTTGCCTAATGAGTTACCGCCCATTCGAAGAATTAGTCATCATATAGATTTAATTCCTGGAGCAAGCTTGCCTAACAAAGCAGCATATAGAATGATTCCTGCAGAAAATGAAGAAATTAAGAAACAGGTGCAAGAATTGCTTGACAAGGGATTAATCAAAGAAAGCTTGAGTCCTTGTGCGGTGCCAACAGTGCTGAGCCCAAAGAAAGATGGAGGCTAGAGAATGTGTACAGATTCAAGAGCCATTAATAAGATTACAATCAGGTACAGATTTCCGCTACCCAGAATTGAAGACTTAATGGATTGCTTGTCTGGTGCAAAATATTTTTCCAAATTAGATCTTAAAAGCGGGTATCATCAAATAATGATAAGAGAAGGGGATGAGTGGAAAACCGCTTTTAAGACTAATGAAGGATTATATGAATGGAGAGTGATGCCTTTTGGGTTGTCCAATGCACCAAGTACATTCATGAGACTTATGAATGAAGTTCTTAAAGAATTCATTGGTAAATTTGTAACAGTATATTTGGACGATATATTAGTCTATAGCAGGTCTAAGGAAGAGAACTTGAGGCATTTAAATTATGTCCTGCAGAAGCTACAACAAGAAAAATTATTGTTGAACCTGAAGAAATGTTTATTCATGAAAGAGGAGTTGGTGTATTTGGGATTTGTGATTTCAGCTGAAGGATTAAAGATGGATCCAGAAAAGGGCAAAGCAATTGCGGATTGGCCTTCACCCAAAAGTGTTTTTGAGGTAAGGAGTTTCCATGGTCTTGCTAGTTTTTACAGAAAATTCATCAAGAATTTTAGTAAGATTAATGCACCTATTATTGAGACCATAAAAAAAGATAAACAACCATTTAAGTGCACTGTTGAAGCAGAGAGAAATTTTCAGCTGTTAAAGAAGAAAATAACTGAAAATCCTGTTTTGGTTCTTCCTGATTTTAACAAAACCTTTCAAGTTAAGTGTGATGCCAGTGCAGAAGCAATTGGAGGAGTTTTGAGCCAAGAAGATAGGCCGATAGCTTATTTCAGTGAAAAGCTAAATGATGCAAAAAGGAAATATTCTTCTTATGATAAGGAGTTTTATGCAGTTGTGCAGGAATTAAAGAAGTGGTGACATTATTTGATGTCAAAAGAATTTATTCTCTATTCAGATAACCATGCATTGCAGTTTATCATACAGCAACCAAAGCTCAGCTAGAGACATGCTAAATGGGTAGAATATCTTCAAAGCTTTCATTTTGTGTTGAAACATATAATTGGACAGTCAAACAAAGTTGCAGATGCCTTAAGTAGAAGGAATGTTTTGTTGCAGGAAAGTCAAATCCAAGTGGTGGGTTTTGATTTTCTTAAGGAGTTATATGAAAATGATTTAGATTTTAAAGAGGCATTTGAAGCTTGTAGGAATCTGGCTTTGGCAGATAGGAGCAAGTGGTTGGATTATTTTCTATAGGATGGGTTGTTGTTAAAGAAAAATCAGCTGTGCATACCAGTCTGTTCGATGAGGGAAAATTTAATCAAAGAAAAGCATAGTGGAGGACTTGCAGGACATTTTGGTACATAGAAGACTTTGGAGCAACTCAACAAGTTTTATTTCTGGCCAAGAATGAAATCTGAGGTAGAGAAGTATGTAAGAAATTGTAAGGTCTGCTAGTATGCAAAAGGAATAAGCCAGAATACCGGATTATATATTCCATTGCCAATTCCAGATAGGCCTTGGGAAATGATAAGCATGGATTTTGTGTTGGGATTGCCGAAAAATCAAAGAGGGTATGATTCAATCTTTGTTGTAGTAGATAGATTTTCAAAAATGGCACACTTTATTCCCTGTTATAAAACTAGTGATGCTTCTCACATTGCTAACTTGTTTTTTAAAGAAATTGTAAGATTGCATGGATTGCCCAAAAGCATTGTTTCAGACAGGGATTCAAAGTTCGTGGGACATTTCTAGAGAACATTATGGAAGAAGTTGGGAACTAAGTTAAGTTTCAGCTCAGCCTCTCATCCTCAGACTGATGGACAGACTGAAGTTGTGAACAGAAGTTTAGGCAATCTTTTGAGGAGCCTTACTGTAGAGCATCCAAAGTAATGGGATCAAATATTGCCACAAGTTGAGTATGCATATAATGATTCACCAAACAGGAGTACAGGACAGAGTCCATTCCATATTGTTTATGGAATGCATCCTAGATGAATATCTGAACTAAGAAATTTGGGAAAAGAAGAAATGAGGAGTGCAGAGGGTGAAGACTTTGCTTCGAGGATGCAATCAATACATGAACAGGTGAAACAATAGCTGCAAGATAGCAACATCAAGTACAAAACCAGAGCAGACATGAAGAGAAGAGAAATGAATTTTGAAGTTGGAGACTTGGTTTTAGCACATCTCAGGAAGGAGAGATTTCCAAAAGGTGAATATAATAAGCTAAAATCTAAGAAAATTGGGCCATGCAAGATACTGAGGAAGTTCTTTGCAAACACTTATGAGATTGAATTGCCACCTGGTGTGGGAATATCACCAATTTTTAATGTTGCAGACTTGTATAAATATGAAGATAAAGCTATAGATGATGCAATACATGATCAAGAGACTACAGAGATTAACTGGGTAAAACAGCTGCCCACAGCAAGGAATTTACATCCAGAAAGAATTCTAGACAAGAAGGTGCATAAGAAGACAAGGAGACGGGAATACTTCCAGTATCTGGTCAAATGGAAAGGACAACCAATCACTGAAGCTACTTGGGTTACAGAAGATGTTCTACAGAAACTGGGCAAATCTATAGACCAGCTCATGGATAGGAGCCCATGAAGAATTTTGTCCTCAAGAGTCTGATGCAGGAGCATCTGATTCGGAGGAAAAATCTTCTGATTTATTCCACAAAATAAAAATAAAAAATCGGCAGGCAAGGAGTGGGATCCTTTGCCTGCTGTTTCTATGTCTTTTTAGTTAAATTTAGGAAATAGATAAGGAATAAAACATGCCATCTTTTTTAAATAGGCTTAGAATAAGGCATGCTAGATTAGTTGTTAAAAAAAAAAAAACAAAGAAAAGCTCAATTTACTATGTATTGCTACTTTTTCTATATGTGTGACCGCTTTTGTAATAAGGCAGCTCTTCAATGTAAAAAAAGAAAAACAGTGTCTTGAATGATGGAGGAGGAGCACACGTATCTATGGGGCAGAATATATTTGACTATGTAATGACTGTGTGTGATTTTTCTGGACAGTTCATATATAAAAATTGTTTTGGTATTGTTAACTGACAGGACTGTAGGTGCGTATTAAAAGTGTTGTGTGTGCGCTATTTCCATAGAAATGTGTTGTATGCTGTGGTAATTTATAAATACTGTGCATCCATCTGTAGAAGTATGCGGGTTTTGTATGGACAGTAGAACTGTCGCTGTGGGTTTGTATTGACAACACCGTGGGCATTGAACCGTGGCAACTAACCTTGTGTATAGTGTATGGAGAGTGCACCGTGAATACATTTCAGGTTGGGTACTGTTATAATGTTACATGTGGTGAATTGTGGTGCGTTTAAACTGTTGTGCGCACAATAGTATATACGTTGTTGTTATTGTTAAGGACTGTGTGTGTGGGTGCACATTCCTTTTTACTGTGTGCCGTATGTTATATATTGTAAACAGTTGGGTATAAGTTTCTATCCTTGCTTGTGCGCTACCTTATATTGCTGTTACTTGGGTGTTGTGCACATGTTCTGCTTTGAGATCCATCATACCTAATCGCAGTTATAACATGAGCTGTATAGCAGATCCTCTATTTCTCAGGCATAGTTTTGTATGCAAAGGCATCTAATCCCAATCTGAATTGAAGGCCTTGTAAATTTTATACATTAAAGAAGTTGTTGATTTAATGACTGATGACCTCAAAGAATTGACAAGAGACTGAGATGAAGACATAGAAGATATCTCAAACAAATTAGGAAGACTGTCATTAGAACCAGCAAGCAGTCCATCAACGTGGAAGCTAAGATGGATGATTTGAAGATAGATTTGAAGACAAACATGGACGAATTGAAGATAAATATGAATAAATTGCTACAAGAAATGGGCACTAAGGGTGAAAGGGTACTAAAGGAAACTCATGATGAGAATAAAAGAAATGTTAATCATGATTCCATAGACGCTAATGTTGGATCAAAGACTCACCATATTCCAAAAATTGATATGAGGAAGTTTGATGGCAAGGATCTTGCCACATGGATATTATTACAGATGGAGCAATTTTTCGATCTCAATAATGTGCAAAACACACAAAAGGTACTTATGGCAACTTTATATTTGGAACCAAATCAGTTTGTATGGTATCAATGGCTTTGCTCTCGTAAACAATTTATCACTTGGGCAATTTTTACCAAAGAATTGATGGCACATTATGAGGATACAAAAAGCAACACTTTTTTTAGCCAATTGATAAGTCTCAAACAAAAGGGTCAATAATGGAGCACATTGAGGAGTTCCAAAAATTGAACATAAGTGTAAAAGATATTCTAGAGGAGCATAGGATTGATGTGTTCATAGGGTCTTTTAAGGATAATATCCAACATGATGTTTTCCTTTGGGAACCTGATTCATTAGAGAAGGCATTCAGGTTAGCAAGAAAAATGGAAAGCAAAATTATGGCAACCAGGAAGCGTACCACTCACAACTATAAAGACAGAAGTGTTGTTTCCCCTAGTCTTCCACAACCTATAAGGTTGACACCACAACAATTGGAAGAAAAAAGAGCAAAAGGGGCTTTGATACAGTTGTGGATAGCAAATACACTAATGGTCATAAAGTGTGCTGAGGAAGAATTATTCTTTACATAATTTGTGAGCAGGAAGAAGAAAGGAGCAGAAAGGTCAAAAGAAGAGGATATACTCCAGGAACAAAGCCTAGATGAAGAACAAATGAATCCGACCATATCTTGCAATGCATTGGAGGGAATTACCATCCTCAAACCATCAAGATAGAAGGACAAATCAAGAAGAAAAAGGTAATAGTGTTGATTGATTCAGGAAGTACTCACAATTTTATTCATTGTAAGTTAGCAAAAGAATTGAATTGCTTCTTATATCCAGCACCAGAGTGTCAAGTGATGGTTGCAAATGGAGGAACAAAAAATT
>APFE031666517.1:68903-110192 GCA_000404065.3 Pinus taeda
CTAATGGGAAGACACTTCAAGGTAAAAACAGATCATGATAGCCTTAAATACTTTTTAGAACAAAGATTATCCTCTGAAGAGCAACAAAAGTGGGTCACAAAGATGTTGGTTATGACTTTGAAATCATCTACAAAAAAGGGAAGCAAAATGTGGTGGCAGATGCACTCTCAAGAAAGGATGAGGATGTGGAAGCATTGTTGTGCGCCATTTCTATTATCCAACTAGATTGGATAAAACGAAGCAAGGGAGGAATGGAAGAATGATGAAGAAGTATGGGCACTTATTTGAAAGTTACAACAAGATTCCAGTATGTCTGATACATTTAGTTGGAAAAATGATTCGTTATGGTACAAAGATCGCTTATACCTCTGTAATAATTCCCAACTCAAACAAAAGATTCTTATGGAATTGCACACTTCTCCCTTAGGAGGGCACTCAGATTTTTAAAAACTTACCACAGGGTTAAGAGGGAATTTTTTTGGGATGGCCTTAAATCAGATATTCAAAAGTTTGTGGCGGAATTTTTGGTTTGCCAACAAAATAAAGTTGAAACAATTAAGACACCGGGTCTATTACAACCTTTATCCATTCCAAGCCAACGTTGGGAGGAGGTTTCAATGGATTTTATCACAGGTTCACCCAAGTCTGAGGGAAAGAGTGTCATCATGGTGGTAGTTGACAGACTTACCAAGTATGCACACTTTTGTGCATTATCACATCCATTTAAAGCGAGTACAGTTTCTATGCATTTATGGAAACAATTCATAAGCTACGTGGAAACCCAAAGATTATTGTAAGTGACAGAGATCCGATTTTCACTAGAAATTTTTGGAGAGAATTATTTTCTTGTCTTGGTACTTAGTTAGCTCATAGATAATCTTATCATCCTCAATCTCATAGGCAAACTGAGATAGTAAACAAATGTTTGGAAGGATATCTTCGTTGCTTTGTATCTGATAAACAGACACAATGGGTCAAATGGTTGCCTCTGGCTGAATGGTGGTATAACACTTCCTTCCATACAGCAACAAAATGACCCCATTTATGGCACTTTATGGGTATCAGCCACCATCCATCACATCATATTTAAGAGAAAATTCTAAGGTTCAGGCAGTGGAACATCACATCGAACATCAACAACAAGTCCTCCAACTCTTAAAGGATAACCTTGTGTTGGCACATAATAGAATGAAACAACAGGCAGATCAACATCGCAGTGAAAGAAGTTTTGATGTAGGTAATTGGGTATTCCTACGGCTACAAAGATATAAGCAAATGTCCCTCAAGCAAGCTAAGAAGGATAATAAATTATCACCAAAGTATTATGGTCCGTACAAGGTGTTGCAAAAGATTGGTACTATGGCATACAAATTGGAGCTTCCTGCAGCGTCTCGATTGCACCAGTTTTCCATGTTTCATGTTTAAAGAAGGTTATAGGCGACAAGCTCCCAGTTCAAACAATATTGCCAGAACTTGACGAGGAAGGAAAAATTATATTGGAACTGGAAGTAGTCACAGAAACAAGAACTCGACAGCTACAAAATTGTTCAATTTCAGAGTATCTTATCAAGTGGAAGAACTTATCCGTTGAAGATTCCACATGGGAGGATGAGAATTTTATGCAGAAGTATCCATAACTACTCAAGCATTGAGGACAACACTTTTTTGAAGGAGAGGGGCATGTGTGGTCCCTATAATACTAGTGATTACCCCATTACTATTGTAGTTATACCCCTTATTAGTATTGTTGTGCCCCTATTGCCCCCATATTGTTATTACTGTGCCCCATAGAATCCCTCTATTGTTATTTTTGTGGCTTTATATTATTATTGTTAGGTCGGCTAATTTATATTGTGACTCCTTAGACTCCTATATATAGAAAGGAGGTTTTGTCATTTGAATCATCCAAGAATTGTTCATTTATGTAATGTAAAGGAGGTTGCCCCCTCGAAGAGGCTGAATTCTAAGGCGTTGATCTATATTTTCTATCTTTTCTTGAGTTGGTTTCATAACATACAATGCTCACATAACTATGTCAAGATGCAAAAATTAATCTAGAATTTCCGTCTTCAGTTCAGCTCAGGCGAACATTGTCACCAAGTCTCCTCCTCTCTTGGTAGTTTGTAGTTCCTTTTCCATTTGCCCATTCTCAGCTATTAGGAAGTGAACATTTGAGCTAGTGGCTTCAACATACACTCTGGTTGCATTGGCAAGGCATCTAGATGTTTGCGCACATCAGTCACGATCACTCATTCTTTAACTTGCACGGGAGATGTTTGATCCTCTAGAGTTGACACTCTGCGAGACTGCACAACGCTATGTTGGGATTCATCAAATGAAATGCTGTGCATCTCTTCTTCCGGCTGATCACCAAGGATCTTAGTGCCTCCTTGGTCATCCGATACTTTCTCCTCTTCTGGATGCATCGAAGAGAGTGAGCCAAACTCTTTATGGTGAGGCATGAGATCGGTGTCCTGTTCCAACTCCTACTGCTCCATGTTTGAATCCAGCTGTTGAAGTGCTTGTTCTATCTCATGAGAAAAGTATGGCCCATACGATGGTTCACCCTATTTGCCTGGTGCCATCTTTTTAGATGAATCAACTACTTATATGGGCGATGCTTTGTCTGTTTTCACATGTTGTGCCCCCTGCTGTATCTATTGTTGCTGTGCTTCCCTCTCCTGTTTGCGCAACTCTTGTTCGTTTTGGAGTTACTCCCTCAGATCATGCAACTCCTGCTCTACTTCTTCCATTCTCTCCTTCTCCTTCTGCCTTTGCGTCATTCAATTTTTATGTTGCTACCTCTTTGCCTCTAGAGCCATAGCTGCTTTCTCTATAAGTGAATCTACTCGAAACTTGTAGCTTTACTCCTCCTTCATGTGATCGACAATCTTCCTCTTCCCTTTCTCACGCACTGGTATGCTTGGCTTTGCTGCCACTACTTCTACTATTACTGCTCTCCATGATGCTACTTCATGCTGCTTCGCTAACCACTCCAGAGTGAAGCTGACCAGTTCATTGGGTCTGGAGAAACTGTAGCAATATCTCCATGGGTCCTCCTCGGCCCAATGAAATGCCCCGTGGATCTAGTTAAACTGAACTCTCGTGCAATGATCTTTCACAATGCAATGTGGGTCATATGGATTGTAGCTTCAGAGGTCTAATGGGTACTTCTTCATGAGTTCTACTTCGACATCCACTTGTTTGATACTCTGGATCTCATATAACCCAATCTACAATGGAAGAGTGGGCCAAGGTGCCTTCTTCTTTCGATGTAGTATAGCTGTCAATCCTGTTGAGATGTGATATGCTACTTCCTACATGACAAGTATGTCCAAGGCAAACCTTGGCAGAACTTGCAGAGGCTTCTCCACACTGGACATTCGGATGAAACTGTTGGACGGTGAGGCATACCAATCTGCAATGCCTATCAATGCCTTCGTTGCTTCCTTTGACATTCAGGGTGGATCCTGTTTGAATATCTTGTACATCAGGGTGAAAAAATGGTTGGATAGCTGTGTGATTACTCCTTTGAAGCTGCATTTAGACAACAAATTGAAATATGTGTTAACAACAGTTTTTGCCGGTGACCATGCCCACTCCA
Source organism: Pinus taeda (assembly GCA_000404065.3). Lineage (NCBI taxonomy): Eukaryota > Viridiplantae > Streptophyta > Pinopsida > Pinales > Pinaceae > Pinus > Pinus taeda. The sequence continues at coordinate 72,508 of APFE031666517.1, forward strand.
AACCTAGGAACTCCTGTCGGGCACATACTACATCTGGGATGTAGGCGGACATGTAAATCTCTGCATGCATACCTCTGGGTGACTGTTGAGCCTTCGTTACTTGCTCCTTCAGCTGATGAGCTAGTATGTCAAACCAATTACATGGTTTTCCTTCTCTAGCCAATTGGTCTAGTGCAGCTACCCAACTCCGTGGGAAGGTTTCCATGCTTGCTTGGCCATATAATCGACAAGAAAATATGATCAAGTATTGGTACGCCTTCCTCAGTATATTTGTCTTGTGGATCTGGTTGGGTGTCAACCTGAATCAAGCTGGCTCCTTTACCCATTTCTTCAAAATGTGTCTAGAGTTAGCACTAATGTTGGGTAAGCTGAATGGAGTCTCCATGACAATCACATGCTCTAATATTTGATACATCTCATCATAATCTCATTCCCAAAGCTTCATCCCACTAACACTGCTCAAGGTCATCATCTCGGGATCAGTGTGAGAGACAATCCAGTGTATCATGTCTATGCATGGGAACACAGGATATCTGCATGCAATTTGGTACAAGCCAAACTTGTGAATGTTCATGTACACTTGATAGTCTTCAAGGTGTTCCCTAAAAGTTCCTACAAATGTTTCATTGACATTTTGCCACTTCATTTTGATGTCCTTTTCTAGATACAACTTTGTATCTTCATAGATCAGTAGACTAAATGAACCTTGCTCAACTGCTACTCTAGCTGCATTTCCATTAGTGTCTTGTGATCTTGTCCTCTTGGAAGCCATTGAGATAGATGAACACCTAAAATATCTGGAGACAAGCAACATTCATGGCAAGAAATCTGTCAGTGAAAACAAAGCAACTTTGGGGAATGACACATCACATACCTTGGAAGCTGATGGGCAAGATTGCGCAATTTCTTATGGGAGGCTGAGTGATTGGCTACCAGAACTGCACAAAAGGTAGTTTGGGCTATCTGGGAGGCATGACTGGCTGCTGGATCTGCGCAATGCGTAATATAGATTTGTTGTTGGGATTGTGAAATGCGCAAGTCTAGCTGGGAGTGATTGCAGGCTCAGGGACTGCATTGCACAATTTTTTGGGCCAGCAGTCACTGCCCCTCAGAAATGCACAAAACTATCCTGGAGGGTAGTATTGGGTAGAATTTCACATTTATGTAGTGGAAGGCAGAGCCTTCCTTCCCTATATTGCGCAATGCAGTCTCAATGAACGCAGAGTCCAGGCCAAGGTTGGCCCGAATCGCCGACGCGAAATTGAAAGAAAATAAGACAGTGAATGCATGACAACACTAAGTGAAAGTAGAAGTGATTTACATTGCATTAAAGTAGAAGTGATTGACATTGACTTGGAGGGAAACTTCTAAAAAAAATTTGCATGTAACCCCGCGCTGCTAAAAATAGCTCCTTAAACCATGGGATTCCTTTTGCATGTTTCCTTTTGTTATTTCAGGAAGATCAAGACATGCATGCATGCAAGTCAAGTTTCCTTGGTCCCAGGTGGAATCGGTTAACCGCATTGCTCGTGCATGGAACTTCTCAACTGCAAGGAAAATGTGCATTTCTGGCTGGGCGCTGGGATGACTGCCCAGGAGGTTTGCATAATTTCTAGGCAAAGTAGCTGACTGCTACCCAGATTTGCGCCAATTCTGGGCTGAGCAGCCCTGCTGGGGAAATTTTTGCAATTCTTGTTGGGAGTGTTGGATGGTAGAATTGCGTAATTCTGGAGCGCAGCAGGCTGCGAGATAGAATTGCACAATTTATGGAGGGAAGGCTAGTTGTCGTCTAGAAATGCGCAATTTTCTTGGGGAAGCTGCTAAGCCTGCAGCTGGACCAAGTTCAAGTGAACAACCTATGAGGGAAATGCATCAAGTTGTGATCGACAAGCTGCCTTTGTGCATGAAAAACAACGAAGCTTGTGTACTTGACGAAGCAAGACAAGTTGTTGTGACAGGTTGGTAGGGAGGCTCCAAAACGGGCTAAGGAAAATTTTTGGAGGGTGATTGTAGATTTTTCACTGTAGATCACCTGATATATGCAATGTCCTAAAGCATAATACTAGATCTACTTCTACCATAAACTTTGCGGAAGCTTAAAAAGATGAGCATCATCAAGCATGAATAGATATAACTGAGAATCAAAAGTAATCAACCATAACACAGAAGATATATCATTGGGGAAAGCACCAGCCTAAAACCCCAACTTTGTATTATCATACAAGTGGAAATCTTGTTCAAGTTATGAAAAGAATCAACTCTCAAGCTATCCTACTCTCTCTATAATCAAACAATACAACTCATAAATTGAATAGACATAGAATATATAATCCTAAAGCCCTCCAAGCCTCCTATTTCCTTGCGCAATTTTGATTGGGGTCCAATGATATCACATGTGTGAATTGGCCTCATCACACTCACTGTAACCTCAGGTCCAACTGCGCAATCCTTAAGGAATAATATTCCTTCTGCATGTAAGGAATATTCACCAAGGAATATCCTAGCAACTGATAGTACACTATCCCTCCATCTGATCTCAGCTGGGTCTCTAACTGAACTGACATGCATGAGTTATCCATGAGTGCATACTCAATTATCTGAAATACAATAGTTACATGCATGCAAGCATTAACTAACTGAACTCTCATTAATTTAACAAACTGTTAAATTAATCTATCTGTACTTGACTCAGTTAACTGAGCCAACTAATTACAACACATTATTACAACTCATCCTTATCTCTTTAACTAATGGATAAATCCCTCAATCAAAGGAGAAACTGTTGCATGTCCTCACATAGACTTCAAGTTTGATTTTCCTTAACTAATTAACTCAAGATGAATTAATTAATTAATTTTCAAATTGCAGTTAATATCAAATTCGAATTTTACTTCCTATGTTTAGTCGAGGGACTGACTAAAATAAGAAGGGATCCCAAAATGCTATTTTTAGAAAATCTATTTTTAGCACTTTCACTTTTCACCCATTGTTGCTAAGATCTCCAATGGTTGAACTGTTATTTATAGCAGGGAATTTATAGTAGTGCTACTTTTAGCATTTCTTGTTGCAAATTTTAGCACTCCCTCTCAACAAGAACGGGATTATTAGTAACCTCGATCCTATCTCTGTGGAACTCAAACTTGCATTTTGACAATGCCTTAGTCAAAATATCTACATCCTGCTCCTCGGTCGAAACATATTGCAACATCATGATCCTCTTGACCACATAGTCCCATAGATGATGGTAACATATATCTATATGCTTGGACCTGTCATGAAACACTGGATTCTCAGAGAGTTTTATGCAACTCTGATTATCACAGCATATCACTGTAGGATCCATCATCTGACCAAACAATCCCACTAAAATCTTTCACATCCAAATGGCCTCCCATACTGCCTAACTGGCAACCATGTATTCAGCCTTTGCTGAGCTAAGTGCAACTGATCTTTGTTTCCTGCTGTACCAAGAAACTCCAGCTGAACCAAGGTTGAAGATTCCTCCAGAAGTGCTCTTCCAGTTTGATGGACTACCAACCCAATCCACATCCATGAAGCCTTGCATCTTCACTCCCTTAGTTTGTTTGTACCATAATCGGTACTGTGTAGTGCCTCTGAGATATCTCAGCACATGCTTCGTTGCCTTCCAAAATAGCTTGGTAGGCTAAACCATAGCTTGACTTAGCTGGTTCACTGCAAAGCATAAGTCGGGTCGTGTGTTCACCAAATACATAAGTGAACCCAATAGCTTCCAATAAACATTAGCAGCTACTACCTCACCTGAAGTAGCATCCTCCTTCCTCCAGTTCCCAGCTAGAGGAGTTTGCATGGGCTTGCACTTCTCCATGTGAAAGCACCTGAGTATCTCATTGGCATACTTGCCTTGAGACACAAATACTGCCACACTTCCATGCCTAGAAAGTAGTGCATGAGGCCCATGTCCTTCATCTTGAACTCTCTTACAAGGTCCTCCTTACAAGACTGTATCAACTGGTCATCACCTGTCAAAATCAGATCATCGACATAAAGTACAATAATTAATGGCTTACCATCTACCATGATGTGGTAAAGGTTTGCATCTACTTCACTCTTGGTTAAGCCCAAACTAGTGAAATAGTTGTCAATCCTAGTATACCAAGTACGTGGTGCTTGCTTTAGCCCATACAATGCTCGCTTGAGTCAACAGACACGTGACTCGTGATCGAAGATCTCAAATCCTTTGGGCTGCTCAATGTATACCTCTTCCTCAATCTTCCCATTGAGGAACTCCATCTTCACATCCATCTTATGGATCTTCCAACCCATCTGAGCTGATAGAGCCAACATCGATCTGATAGTGGAGTACCTTGCTACAGGAGCAAAGGTCTCATCGTAGTCGATCCCATCAAACTGTGAGAAACCTCTGGCAACAAACCTTGCCTTGTGTTTCTCAACACTGCCATTAGCTGTCTGATTTACCTTGTAAAGCCATCGGGAACTAACAATTGACTTGTCCCCAGGTCTAGGGACAACATCCCACACATTGTTTCGTATGATATAATCGTACTCTTCTACCATTGCATCAACCCAAACTGGTTGCTACACTGCCTCTTGAAAAGAAGAAGATTCGGTCGCTACACACTCCCCAACCAGGGCCATGTAGCCAGTGTATCTCGCGGGAGATCTCCTCTATCTGCATTGAGAGGATGGCTGCCCCACATTCTCTCTCGTATCTAGCATCAATTTGTTAGCTTCCCACGAGCGTTTCTGCCCGTCTCTGGAAGACTCTCCAGAAGTGGTGGTCTCCACTACTAGATCCTCTGCATGTGGCTGATCCACATCATCAGGAGGCTCCTCCTCCTTTGGAACTAAAAGTTCCTCATCACCATGCAACTTGAGATCCTCTCAAGTGACACTCACATGGCTCTCTGCTCATCGAACTTCAAATCCCTGCACACTACGGTCCTCTAACTGGAAGGCAAATACACACGAAAGTTGTGGGGTGTATTTGTGTACCCCACAATATCCCCAACTCAGCTGTTGGGTCTAGCTTCTTTCGAGCATCTTTGGTCACATGATAGTAAACAAATGATCCAAAGAAGCGGAAGTGACTCACATCTAGTCGCTTCCTCAAAAAAGCCTCCATAGGTGTCTTCATCCCCAAGATACGATGAGGACTTCTGTTCTAAAGGTACACTATTGTATTGCATGCTTGAGCCCACAGATGAAGTGGTAGGCCTTGGTCATGCAACATCGCTCGAGCTACTCCCACAATAGATCTGTTCTTCCTTTTAGCCACCCCATTCTGTTGTGGGTTATGGGGTGCTGTTCCTTCCCTTTTAATTGCTTCTATAGCGCAGAAGTCTTTAAACTGTTGGGAAACATACTCTCCACCATTGTCACTACGCAAGGCTTTTACTTTCTTTCTAGATTCTTTCTCTACCGAGGCTTTAAACTCACAAAACCTCAAGAAGCTTTGATCCTTCTTTTGCACTAAGTAGATCCAACATCTACGATAAAAATCATGAATAAAAATAACATAGTACCTTTTTTTAGCGGTGGAGGCTGTAGAGAATGGTCCACATACATATGAGTGAACTCACTCTAGGATTTCTCCAGCTCTACTATCCCAATCCTGAAAGGGAGATTTTGCATACTTGCTGAGGGTGCATCCTTTGCATGTGTCTGTTTGCTTTAGTTTTTCCTTGGGTAAGTCGGTAGAAATTTGTTGCATGATCTTCAAGGCCCCGTGATTCAAGTGACCTAGTCTTCTATGCCATAGCTCGCCAACATCTTGGCTTTGCACCACCTTTGGTTTGGAACTCAGTGCAACACAACCATCTACCTCTAGCTTGTAGAGATTCTTTACTCGAATCCCAATTCGCTTGGTCTGTTCGGTGCCAATATGTCTCAGGAAAATTTTTCCTTCACTAAATACTACATCATAGCATTTATCTTCTAGCATATCAACAGACACAAGATTCTTTTTTAGACCTGATACATACTTAACAGCAGATAGGGTGGAAGGAGCACCATCCTTTCTTTGAAACACAATTGTACCTTCACCTGAGACACAATACTTTCCATCATCGCCCATCTCTATCTGCATCTGGAGATCCTTATCCTCCAAGGCACTGAAAAGATTCTTGTTACCTGATATGTGGAAAGAGGCTCCACTGTCCAGGTACCAAACAAATCCCACCATGGATGAAACCATGCATGTGATAAGAGAGAAATCCAGCTCAAACTGTGAAACTAGTGCATCACCATTAGATCCCTTTGAGGAACCCTTCTTGGATTTCTTCTGTGGACAATTCATAGCATAATGGCCCACTTCATGACAATGAAAGCATCACACCTTCGACTTGTCAACCTTCTTCCCACCATGAGAAGATTTGGATTGGGACACCTTCCCTTTCCCTTTCTTAGCTTTACTCGCTAAAGCTAGATTTTCTACATCATCTTGTTTTGATGAAGATCCATCCTTGATGCTTTGCCTTATCTTCTCCTGCATTAGGTTCGACCAAATTCGTTCCCAATATGGCAGTTTCTCTCTTCCATTAACCGAGTGCTAGTAGCTATGCTAGCTCTTAGGAAGATTGAGGAGTGCTAGACACCATGTCATCATCAGCTGTCACGACCCCTATGCTCGCAAGCTCATCCCTGCAGGTGGTGAGCTTGTTCAGGAATGTAGAGATTGTGTCGCCCTTTTCACACTTGATCTTTCAAAGCTTGTCTTTCAGCACCAGATTCCTCTAATCACTGCTATTCTGATAAAGATCTTTCAATGTTTTCCACATCGAAAACAGAGTCTCCTTCCCATGGAGGCTCGAGACAATGTGATCTTGAACTCCCTCCAGGAGGATTCACCTTGCTCTAGCCACACACTTTTTCCATTCTGCCAGTTGAGTAGCATCAATCAGCTTTTGGACTTCTTGATCAATGAGGTCCTTTAGACCGTTATCTTCTAATACTGCCTCCATGTGATCCTTCTAGGCTATATAATTCGAACTGCAATCAAGGGCATATTCGAGTCTTAAACCACTAAATTCCATAGGTGAAATAGATGTGATAAGAACTCAATTCAATATTCAGAAACCAAACTTTGAACTTCTCCATCTCCTATACTGTTCTTCCTTGATCAGCTTTTGCTCCAATACCATGTATAATTTTCGCTGTAGATCACCTAATACATGTAATGTCCTAAAGCAAAATACTAGATCTACTTCTACCATAAACTTTGCGGAAGCTTAAACAAATATGAGCATCATCAAGCATGAAAATATATAACTGAGAATGAGAAGTAATCAACCATAACACAAAAGATATATCACTGGGGAAAGCACCATCCTAAAACCCCAACTCTGTATTATAATACAAGTGGAAATCTTGTTCATGTTACAAAAAGAATCAGCTCTCAAGCTATCCTGCTCTCTCTGTAATCAAATAATACAGCTCATAGACTGAATAGACATAGAATATATCTTCCTCAAGCCCTCCAAGCCTCCTATTTCCTTGCGCGGTTTTGATTGGGGTCCAATGATATCACATGTGTGAATTGGCTTCATCACACTCACTGTAACCTCAGGTCAAACTGAACAATCCTTAAGGAATAATATTCCTTCTGCATGCAAGGAATATTCACCAAGGAATATCCTAGCAACTGATAGTACACTGTCCCTCCATCTGATCTCAACTGGGTCTCTGACTGAACTGACATGCATGAGTTATCCATGAGTGAATACTCAGTTATCTTAAATATAGTAGTTGCATGCAAGCATTAACTAACTGAAATCTCATTAATTTAACAAATTGTTAAATTAATCTAACTGGACTTGACTTAGTTAAATGAGCCAACTAATTACAACTCAATATTACAACTCATCCTTATCTCTTTAATTGATGGATAAATCCCTCAATCAAAGGAGAAACTGTTGCATGTCCTCACATAGACTTCAAGTTTGATTTTCCTTAGCTAATTAACTCAAGATGAATTAATTAATTAATTTTCAAACTTCTGTTAATATCATATTCGAATTTTACTTCCTATATTGAGTCCAAGGATTGAATAAAATAAGAAGGGACCCCGAAATGCTATTTTTAGAAAAACTATTTTTAGCACTTTCACTTTTCACCCATTGTTGCTAAGATCTCCAATGGATGAACTACTATTTATAACAGTGCTATTTTTAGCATTTTCTATTTTTAGAATTTCTTGTTGCACATTTCAATAGTGGTTGTAGCTGCTACAACACTTGGCGACACACTGGTAGAACTCCAGCGCTTTGAATAGACCTTCTGCGTGAAAAGAAAGTCTAACACCTCCGAAAGTATTGTTCAGTTCTAAGCTCATCTTGGTTTCACACTAGCTTGATTGTAAGATGTAGCATTTGCCAAGCTCTTGGTCAATTGAAACACATTCCAAGAGAAAGAAAAACAATTGTTTTGATTGGGTTTGAGGGGTATATTGGTGCACAAGCAATATAATCATTAGAGTCTTAGTTTCATCTCTGGTTTTGCTCCGCTACCAGTAGGCATGGACAGTACCTCAGCGGAGTCACATAGGAACACAAGCATGGCTCTGCTGCAAGTGAGCTTGGTCAGTACCCCAATAGAGTTACTTGCATCACCTCCCTGTGTAGGAAGCCTTTCTCTTCTTTCGCCTTATTCATTTTTCAATTTGATTTTTTTGACTTTTTTATTTTTCATTTTTCATTGTGCATAACACTTGTTCATTTTAGAGGCAGAAGAGGGATCCCGACTTATTGAGAGAAGAAAATGTTGTTCCATTAGAGAAGTAGTTTATTATATCTCTGACACGCCTGTTAAGGTTTTCCCCCTCACCTTACTCTACTTGACTGAGCTGACAAGGGTTAACCCAAAAAAAACCAACTAGAGAAGGTAACACTAGTTAGCATGCAAGCACTGTGTTTTCACCAAGTTTCACTTCGAAAAGTACATATTTTACTTCAACGTATCATGGAATAAATGTAACAAGCTCTTAATACAGAGGCAAGATGACATATAGCCATGTAGTGATAGCGGCACTCTTGTACTTCACGCAGTTCGTTTTAAGAGCCATACATGGTTTCATGTAAAACTAAGAATTTCTTGTTGCACAATACTTGCTAAGGTTTTGCAAATGGGGTAGCAAGCTAAGTGGGCTTGATTGTGGGAAAAACTCCACAGTTAAGCGCGCTTGAGCCAGAGGAGTTCTGGGATGGGTGACCTCGTGGGAAGTCCTGGTTACCGGGTGCAAGCCCCGGAAGTGATGATTGATGCTATGTGATTCGTTCTCCACTTTTCACTAGTTTCAATCCCACTTCTTCACCCCTGTGAGCATCACCCGATGCAATGAGTGCTAAGTGAACTATTCAAAAATCATGAGAAATTAGTCAGTTACGACTACCTCTCATGGAAATGGTCATACGTTTGAATGACTTACTTAACGCAGTTGAATCCCAAAATGATATCTAATATAATGCACTGCGTAATCCCCCATACTTAAAAACTAACCTACGAACAAAACAAGCGAACTATATGAATGAAACAAGTAATGAAAAGCAAGAATGGAAGTGAAAGTAAAAGAAGAGAAAGTAAGCAAACAAACAAGCAGACAGACAAAAAAACAAAGCGAGTAAAGAAACAAGCATGCAAGCAAACTCACTGAAAGAAAACACTACACCTACTCCTACACTAACGGTGCATGGGCTTGATCACGTGAAGTGATATTTCCAATGCATCCATCGCCGCATTGGTTGACCCATGTTGGTGAAGGCTTGGTCCGTGAGCAACCCAGTTGTATGAACTAGAAAACAAGAAATATATAACAATGAAGACAACCACACTTCGTGTTTGCCAGTGCCCATAAGACATAAGTGAATGCAAGTGCATGACGAGTAGTCCGTAGACTTATCATGGTGCTGTGTGACACTACATGCAACTTTGAAGCATAAGCACACTCTTCACTGAGACATGTAAGCAAACGAAAGAAACAAAGATAACTTGCTTTGTACATGTGTGCTTAAAATGTAAGATTCCTCCAATGCATGAGCGATGGGGTCGTGAAGGTCGAGTGGAGGAAATATGATCTATGTGTGAGATTGATCTTCAATACATATAGATGAGTGATGAGGTGCCTTGGGTGATTGAATAGCTTCATGATCAGAAGTGAGACTAACCCCAAGAGAGCGAGGACCTAACATAACCATCAGCTCACGCTGAAGTGCCTCGATAGTCTTGGGTGCTTCAAATTCATCATCAGATAGATCATCATAAACCAACGGATTTGAAAGATAAACTGTGATAGATTTATGATTGTGATCAAATATGGAAACAAATGGATCACGACCACCATGATCATAAAAATCAATGATTTCATCAACATCCTAATGATCAGATGAATCAAACATGGGTAGATTAAAAGCAAACAAACTCATCCTCTGTGTTTCTAGAAAAGATAGATGAAAGATCAAGTGGATTTTCAATGAAAATATTATCCTCTCCATTGTTTAATGATGGACCAACATCGCGTGAGTCCTATGAGTGATCAACAATGGGTGCATTCGTGGATGAAGACACACATGCAAAATCATGGATGGAAGGTTCACCAAATATGTTAGGAAAGAACGGGTGGGGCTCAGACAGAAGGAAGTCCTTCTTCGCCGAGTGTTGATGCTCAAGCTCCCACTCATACTCTTCATGAATGACAGTGCATGTTGGTTGTGTAACACTAACTCTGTCAATGGGTTGTTCCTTGTTCACAGCAAGTGAAGAGTCTGAAATGGATGAACACAAGACAATATCATCTAGAGGAACACTGAGTGCGAAGACGGAGGTCATAGAACAAAATGCATATGAGAACTCGAAGGACTCACAACCAAATCTGTGTGAAAATAAAGTGAAGTGATGTTGGGAGGATGTGAAATATGAACAAGTGTGTGAGCATGATTCTCAACATCACTTGACAATGGTGGAGCTGTTAAATGAGGGGAAGGCAGACAGTTAGTCGAGACAGTGCCCATGTCCACAGGAGATTGTGTAGCTCCATCAATGAAGAATGTTGAGCATGTCTTGATCTCAAGTGTCCTCTTGGGATGAGTAGACTTAAGGAAATACTCGAATTGGTCCCAAAGATAAGGAAATTTCATTTGGCTCCTCGGAGCTTGAAACTGCAAGTCATGAAAGTGCTGCCAAAAATCAATAACTGATTCATGCGGAGGCTTTAGTTGCTGTAATAGTTTTTGGTCAAGATGGTCTGGATCAAAATGATAGAAAGTTTCTTCAATGAGATCACATAAGTGCTCAAGTGAGTGCATGTTGTCCGCTAGTAGGCTAGGAAGCCAACAATGTGGAGATTCACGAAGTGTGTGTGAAAGCAACAAGCTAGCCTATTCGTCAAAACACCCATCTTCCTCATGAAGAATGGAAAGAAAGTCATGCAAGTACTCACACCAGGCCACTTTTCCTTCACCATCATACGTGCAAGTGGACAAGAGATTGAAAAACTCCTCCATGATGGAGACATCTTCACGATTCGAAAAACATCGCAAGGGAGAAGAGTGCCAGAATCCATGAAAGGTATGAAAAGGTTCAAAACTAGATGAGAGGACACAACTTGTCATCTCACCCTCCTTCTATCACCAGAAATGTTGATGGTGTTGGACCTTCCAACATGTTAAGGGGATATCCCCGGTAAGAAGTCCCAATTAGACCTTAGGCTGTTTGGTGTAGGAGTCCTAGTAGTGGGTCGTAAAGCAATGCCTTGACCGCGATGTCGCATAAAGGCAAGTAATATATCTCTATTAGTAGCAAGGGTGTGATCGATGTAGTGAGTCAAGGAAGGTGCATGAGAGGTTCTAACACATGGGGGGTGAGATGAGTGTGCCCCTTGGAAAACTGTAACAGTGCTCAGTTGGGAAGGGAACACAGGAGTGAAGATGCATCACAAGCTAGAAAGTGTTGGGTGTGGAGCCTGATTATCTTCTGTATTCAAAGGTATCGCCACATTGGACCCTAGTTTGTAATAGGGCGGAAACGCCGCTCGTAAAATATTCGCTGTAGGGGGGGTCCTGGGGGGGACAACTGTGACCTTTGGGAGCCCCACCCCCCTGGCGGGGGGATCGGGGGCAGTGCCCCCGAAGCTAAGAATAGATGTAAAATTTCCTTGTAAAATGTTGTAATTTCATAGTCAATCTGGGCTGTTCATTAGGCGGAGATCTGACAGTAGAAGTTATGTTTAATTTAGGGTTCTTTTTCCCTAGAAGGCAACCCTCACTATATATGAGGGAATTATATTGCGTCTATGGAGATCTGCATTCTGAGTGAGGAAGAGGGAGGAGATTGAGAGCGAAGAGGGAGTTACATCGGATCTACTGTAAGTTGTATCTCTTTAGTTTGATGGATAATATAAAAAGAAGGATTGGCTGTTTCTCTGTGGATGTAGCCTAAACTGGGTGAACCACATATATCTGTGTCTTTCTTGCTTTATGTGTTTTCTGCGTTTATATTTCTACAATATTTTATGTGTTCCATTGCTCTGTAATATATAATTTTCTAACAACTGGTATCAGAGCCGAAGGTCTTTTTTGGCTGATAAACTCGCAGGAGAGAAGGGTTCCTGGTTCAAGTGGGAGTAATGGTGGAACATGGTAGGTTTAGGGTCGAAAAATTTAATGGCAAAAACTATGAGCTGTGGAAGATACAGATGGAAGATTATCTGTATCAGAGAGATCTGTACCAACCATTGAGAGGAAAGGAAAAGAAGTCGACGAGTATGACAGACAAAGAATGGGATATTCTCGATAGAAAAGCACTTGGAATAATACGGCTATGCCTAGCGGCGTCGTTAGTGTTTAATATTTCAAAGGAAACAACAACAAAGGGTTTGATGTCAACATTGGCCAAACTATGTGAAAAACCCCGGCCTCAAATAAGGTATTTCTTATGAAGCATTTATTTAATATGAAGATGTTAGAAGGTGGATCTGTTGCTGATCATTTAAATGAATTTAATACAGTTACCAGTCAGTTAAGTTCTATAGGGGTAAATTTTGATGATGAAGTTACAGATCTTTTATTTCTATGTTCATTGCCAGAAAGTTGGAAAGGTTGAGTTATGGCCACTAGTAACTCTGCCTCTAGATCTAGTACTTTAAATTTTGATGATGTTGTCGGTGTAATCCTTAGCGAGGAAATGCATCAGAAAAGCTCCGGTGAGACATTAGGTAATGCCTTGACTGCAGAGACTAGGGGAAGAAAAATGGAAAGAGGAAAGAGCCCTGGATATCGCAGTAAGTCAAGAAAAGGTAGATCCAAGTCTAGATCGAGGATAATGTGTTGGAAATGTGGGAAGAAAAGACACCTGAAGAAAGACTGCAAGTCTCGAAAGGGAAAAGATGGAGATGTGCAACAAGAAACTAATCATGAAGCAAGTGTAACAGGTGATGTGTTGCAAGATGCTTTGATTCTTTCATTAGAAAATATTATTGATGCCTAGGTGGTAGATTCAGGGGCCTCATTCCATGCCACACCTGATAGGAAACATTTTTATGATTATGTTTAAGGAGATTCTGGACAGGTTCGATTGGGTGATGATAAACCCTATAAAATCATTGGAAAGGGTGCAGTTTTCATAAAAAATAAAAATGGAAATCAGTGGCTATTAAAGGAGGTAAGGAATGCTCCAGATCTAAAGAAAATTTGATTTCAACAGGGCAGTTGGGAGGTGAAGGTTGCGTAACTACTTTCACAGATAAAACCTGGAAGGTCACTAAAGGATCCTTGGTAATAACGAAAGGAGGAAAGGTTGGTACATTGTATTTATGCAACAATATTTCTAATTCTGTTAATGCTTTAACCTCTACGGGAGAAGATACAACATTTTGGCATCATAGGTTCAAGCACATGAGTAAGAAGGGGATGCAGATTCTTCACTCAAGAAATTTTTAGCCAGGTTTGAAGCATGTTGATTTAAAATTCTGTGAGAATTGTGTTTATGGAAAACAGAAGAGAGTCAGATTCCTTAGAGTTGGGAAAAAAGAAGAGCGAAAAATTAGAGCTTGTGCATACAGATGTATGGGGACCTGCTCATGTATCATCTCTTGGTGGCTCTCATTATTATGTTACTTTTATTAATGATGCAACTAGAAAAAACTAGATTTATTGTATTCGAAATAAATCTGATGTATTTGATATTTTCAAGAAATGGAAAGCTTTAGTCGAAAATGAGACAGGAAAAAGGTGGAAGTGTCTCAAATTAGACAATGGAGGTGAATATTGCAGCAAAGATTTTGATAGGTACTGTTTAGAGAATGGAATTTGCAAAGAGAAGATAGTTCCAAGAACACCACAAGAAAATGGTGTGTCAGAAAGGATGAACAGGACAATCATGGAGCATGCAAGTTGCATGAGATTGCATGCATGATTGCCTTCACAATTTTGGGCAAATGCTATTGATATTATTGTTTATCTAATAAACAGAGGGCCTTCAAGTTCCTTGGATGGTGGTATTCCAGAGTTGTGAAGCCTTTGTCCACATTAATAAAGAAAATAGAACAAAGCTTGAGGCAAAATAAAAGAAATGTACCTTTATTGGATATGGTGTTAATGATTTTGGTTATCACTTTTATGATTATGAAAAACACAAAATCATTAGGAGTAGAGATGTCATATTCAATGAAAAGGTTTTGTATAAGGATCAGCTGCAGTAAAAGAAACAGGAAAAAAGAAAACAGAGAATACACAATGCTTGACGAGATCACAGGAAAAGTGATGGTGCCTGAAAATCATAATGATCAATAGATAGAACAACAACCACAACAACAACAAGCACCTCAAACACCTGAAAGTGGTGTTAGAAGATCTAGCAAGATAAGTAGACCCCCTGAACGATACTCTCCTTCATTATATTATGTATTGTTGACTGATTTTGGTAACCAGAATGTTAGAAGAAGCAGTGCAAGTAGAAACCAGGAAGAAGTGGGAGCAAGCCATGAAAGAAGAGATGGACTCCTTAGCACATAACCAGACTTGGGACTTAGTCAGGTTGCCTGCAGGTAAAATAAAATTGGAGAAAAAATGGGTTTACAAGTTGAAGGAAGAATGGAGGTAGAAAAAGGTATAAATCTAGACTTGTGGTGAAAGGGTTTGCACATAAAAAGGGTATAGACTTTGATACTGTTGTTAAAATGACTTCAATTAGAACTATTTTAAGTCTAGTAGTAGCTGAAGATTGCATCCTTAGCAGTTAGATGTAAAGACAACTTTTTTCATGGGGATTTTAAGGAAGAGATATATATGCAGTAGCCACAAGGATATGAGGTGAAAGAGAAGGAGAAACTAGTGTGCAGGTTGAAGAAGAGCTTGTATGGCTTAAAATAGGATCCAAGGCAGTGGTATCTAAAATTTGACAGGTTTATGTCTAAACAAGGTTATACTAGATGACACTCCGATCATTGTGTTTATCTCAGAAGGCAAAATGATGGCAGCTATATTATATTGTTTTTGTATGTAGATGACATGCTTGTTGCAGGTTCTAACATGCAGGAAATAAATGCGCTCAAAATAAAATTGGCAAATTCATTTGCAATGAAGGATTTGGGTGCTGCAAAACAAATCCTTGGTATGGGAATAACTAGAGACAAGAAGAATCACAAATTAACATTGTCTCAAAGTGAGTACGTAGAAAAGACGTTGAAAAGGTTTAATATGCAGAATGCAAAACCAGTTAGTATACCTTTGGCTAACCATTTCAAATTAAGTAAGGATGAGTGTCCCAAGACTCAGGAAGAAATGTCTCATATGTCTAAATTTCCATATGCATCAACAGTTGGAACCTTAATGTATGTAATGGTCTGCACAAGGCCTGATATTGCAGATGCAGTGGGAGTTGTAAGAAGGTACATGAACAATCCAAGAAAAGAACATTGGATGGTGGTGAAGTGGATTATTAGGTATTTGAGAGGTACCACAAATAAAAAATTATGCTTTGGTGGTTCAAACATTGCTCTACAGGGATATGTTGATGCAGATATGGCAGGTGATAGAGATAATAGGAGGAGCACAACATGGTATGTGTTTATTGTACGTGGAACAACTGTCAGTTGGGTCTCAAAACTGCAATGTGTTGTTGCACTCTCAACAATAGAAGCAGAGTATGTTGCTGCTATAGAGTCTAGTAAAGAAATGATTTTGTTACAAAGTTTTCTGGATGAATTGGGTAAGAAGCAGGAGTTGGGAAAGTTATACAGTGACAGGCAGAGTGCCATACACCTTGCAAAGAACTCTGCATTTCATTCCAAGACTAAACATATACAACTCAAGTACCATTTCATGCGGTCAGTGTTGGAAGATGGATAATTGAAACTGGAAAAGATACACACTAGCCAAAATCCTGCAGATATGTTAACAAAAGTTGTAACCAGGGAGAAACTAAGAATCTACACTATTTCAATTGGTTTTCAAGTATGATGAAGAAGATGAGAAACAACTAGGTCCAAAGTGCAGTCATTGTCTAGCAAATGAAGCATCGGTGGAGTTTCTATAAACACTCTCCAAGTGGGAGATTATTGGGTGTGGACCATAATTATCTTCTGTATTCAAAGGTATCGCCGCATTGGAACCTAGTTTGTAATGGGGTGACAACGCTACCCGTAAAATATTCGTTACAGGGGGGGCGGCTACGACCTTTGGGAGGCCCCCCTTGGTGGGGGGATCGGGGGTAGCGCCCTCGAAGCTAAGAATAGATGTAAAATTGCCTTGTCAAATGTTTCAATTTCATAGTCAATCTGGGCAATTCATTAGGCGGATATTTGACAGTAGAAGTTATGTTTAATTTAGGGTTTTTTTCCCTAGAAGGCAACCCCTTGCTATATATGAGGGAATTGTATTGCGTCTATGGAGATCTGCATTTTGAGTGAGGGAAGAGAGAGGAGATTGAGAGCGAAGAGGGAGTTACATCGAATCTGTTGTAGGTTGTATTCTTCATTTTGCTGGATAATATAAAAAGAAGGACTGGCTGTTTCTCCGTGGACATAGCCTAAACTAGGTGAACCACGTATATCTGTGTCTCTCTTGCTTTATGTGTTTTCTATGTTTATATTTCTGCAATATTTTATGTGTTCCATTGCTCTGTAAGGTGAACCGACAATCCAAAGTGATGATTAAACCAACAATACATCTACAACAAGATTCATATAATTGCATACAAAGCAGTTCATACACAACTACGTAAGTTAAACAACATGCATTGCTAAGCAACCGGAGCAATCCAACTACAATAACAACATATGCATGAAAATGTACTAGCTCTTATTACATAAATAAGTATAAGTCCCAATCATACAATACATCCATGTAAACTCGCTAGCCCTAATAGTGAAATGTTACAACCACATCCACCTGCTCCTCCAAAGAGATGAACTAGCTCCATGTAGTGGAGTAGCCAAGGCACATTACAATACTGTCCAAGCTCTCTCTAAGATAGTCTTATCAGAAATTTGGTTGAATAAGAGCCTATACAATGAGTTATGAGGGACTATTTATAACAAAGGGTCGGGTGGCCCTTGACATTCCCCTTTGTGATTGTTCAACTACCCTCATGACTCTTCACCTACTCTATGACTTTTACATCCATTATTGACACTTGACTTACACTTGACATGACTCAACATTACAATGCACATGTGCCCATGTGAACACAATGGCTTGAGCAAGAAAAACTAGACATCACTCTAACTTAGACAACTATAGAAATCCAACTGCTCAACATCCTCATGCTAATCAACAATAACATATTGATGCCAAGCTCTGTAGTCCCTAATAGTGTTTGTGTGTTCCACTCTAACATCCATCTAAAAATTGACCCTTACCTCCATAGCATCCGGGTACACTACTCGGGCTCCTTTGTCCAACTTGTCTGAAAGCATGCACATCATTGTCTTCAATGTGGCCGGACCATCAAATACTTGTGCATGATGTCTACACTGATAGTTAAGTCTGGGCTGGTGGCGATGCGCATCAACTCATCAAAGTACGAGTCAAGATCTAGTTGGACCTGCTTCTTTGTCTTCACTTGGGTGAGAGTCCCATGTGATGGGATCGCATGTGTGCACACCACAACATCCATGCTTTTGAATACTCGTGCATGGGAAGCATGTATGCTAGTGATGCATTGCGGGAGGTCGTCATAGTTACGGATTTGACTCCAGATACATGCTTTAAATGCGACTGTATCTGCCCTCATCATCTTTGGCAAGTGAAGCGGGGCTCCCTTGTACTTCATCGTCCAAGTTTGCATATCAACAACAACAACATGCACGTTCATCAAGATGCATGCTCTTCTAGCACATCGCTACCATCCGTTGAGATGGATGACTGCCTTGTGCACGGTACCAAACTTGGAGTACAATGCTTGCATAACTGCGTCAAGAGACAAAACTTCATCTAGTATTGCCTTCTTCAGTTCAGCTTAGGTAGACATTGTCACCAAGACTCCTCCTTGCTTGGCAGTTTGTAGTTCCTTTGCCATTCACTCATTCTTCGCTAATAGGAGGTGAACACTTGAGCTAGTGGCTTCGCCATACACTTTGGTTGCATCAACCAAGGTAGATGGATATTTGCGCACATTAGCCATGATCACTCATTCTTCAACTTGTGCAAGAGATGTTTGATCCTTTGGAGTTGACACTCTGTGAGACTACACAAATCTCTATTGGGATTCATCAAACGAGATGTTGTGCATCTCTTCTTTTGGTTGACCACCAAGGATCTTAGTGCCTCCTTGGTCATTCGAGATTTGCTCCTCTTCTGGACGCATTGAAGCAGGTGAGTCGACCTTTTTGTGGTGAGGCATGAGGTCGGTGTCCTGTTCCAACTCCTACTGCTCCATGTCTGCATCCAGCTGTTGAAGTGCTTGTTCTATCTCATGACCGAAGTCTTTCCCCTGCGATGGTTCACCCTATTTGCCTGATGCCAACTATTCAGATGAATCAATTACTTGTATGGACGCTACTTCGTCTATTTACACATGTTATGCCCCTTGCTATATCTACTACTAATGCACTTCCCTCTCTTGTTTGTGCAGCTCTTTTTCCTTTCGGAGTTGCTCCCTCTGCTCATGAAAATCCTTCTCTACTTATTCCATTCTCTTCTTGTGATTCTTCCTTCACGTGATTCACTTATCGCACTACTACCTCTTTGCCTCTATAGCCATAAATTCTTTCTCTATAAGTGAATCTAATCAGAACTTGGAGATTTTCTCCTCCTCCATGCAATTGACAATCTTCCTCTTCCCTTTGTCGCACACTGGTATGCTTGGCTTTGGTGCTACTACTCCTACCATTGCTACTGCTAGTGCTCTCTATGGTGTTGCTTCTCCAACCACTCCATAGCAAAGCTGAACGATTCATTGTGTGTGGAGAAACTGTAGCAATATCTCCATGGGTCCTCCTCGATCTAATGAAATGCTCCATGGATCTAGTTGAACTAAACTCTCATGCAGTGATCTTTCACAATGCAATGTGGGTCATATAGATTGTAGGTTCGAAGATCGAATGGGTACTTCTTTATCAATTCTGCTTCGACATCTTCTTGCTTGATACTCCATATCTCATATAAACCAATACACAATGGAAGAGTGGGCCAAGGTGCCTTCTTCTTATGATGTAGTCTAGGTATCAATTGTGTTGAGATGTGATATGCTACTTCCTGCATGACAAGTGCGTCAAAGGAAATATTTGGCAAAACACACAGAGGCTTCTCCGCACTGAACATTTAGATGAAAGTGCTGGATTGTGAGGCATACCAATCTGCAATTCATATTAGTGCCTCCATTGCTTCCTTTGACATGCAGGATGGATCCTGTCCGAATATCATCTTATACATCAAGGTGGAAAAATGGTCGGAAAACCTTGTGATTACTCCTTTGAAGCTGTATTCAGACAACAACATGAAATACATGTTCACTACAGTCTCCGCTGGTGACCATGCCCACTCCAAACCCGGGAACTCCTGTCATGCATAAACTGCATCTAGGATGTAGGCAAACATGTAAATCTATACATGCATACCTCTGGGTGACTGTCGAGCCTTCGTTACTTGCTCCTTCAACTGATGAGCCAATATATTGGACTAGTTACATGGTTTTCCTTCTCTAGCCAATTGGTCCAGTGCAGCTACCCAACTCCGTGGGAAGTTTTCTGTGCTTTCTTGGCCATACAGTTGACAAGAAAATATGATCAAGTATTGGTACGCCTTCCTCATTATCTTTGTCTTGTAGATATGGTTGGGTGTAAACCTGAATCGAGATGGCTCCCTTACCCAATTCTTCAGAATGTCTGTGGAGTTAGCACTAATATTGGGTAAACTGAATGGAGTCTCCTAGATAGTCACGAGCTTTGACATCTAATACATCTCATCATAATCTCATTCCTAGAAGGTCGCAAGCTTCGTCCCACTGACACTACTCAAGGTCATTGTCTCAGAACCATTGTGAGAGATGATCCAGTGTATCATGTCTGCGCATGGGAACACGATATATATGCATGCAATCTGGTACAAGCCGGACTTTTGAATGTTCATGTACACTTGATAGTCTTCGAGGTGTTCCCCAAAATTTCCTGCAAATGTTTCATTGACCTCTTGCCACTTCAGTTAGATGTCCTTATCTAGATACAACTTTGTATCTTCATAGATCGACAGACTAGAAGACACTTGCTCAACTGTTGCTTTAGCTACATTTCCATCAGTGTCCTGAGATCATGTTCTTTTGGAAGCCATTGAGATAGAGGAACACCTGAAAGATATGGAGACAATAGACATGCATGGAAAGAAATCCGTTAGTGAAAACAAAGCAACTTTGGGGAATGACACAACGCATACCTAGGAAACTGATGGGAAAGATTGTGCAATTTCTTCTGGGAGGCTCAGTGATTGGTTGCTAGAATTGCGCAAAAGGAAGTATAGGTTGTCTGGGAGGCAGGACTGGTTGCTGGATCTGCACAATGCACAATTGAGACTAGCTGTTGGGATTGTGTAATACACATTTCTAGCTGGGAGTGATTGCAAGCTCAGGGACTGCATTGTGCAATTTTCTTGGCCAACAGTCACTACCCCTTAGAAATGTGCAAAATAGTCCTGGAGGGCAGTGCTGGGTATAAATGTGCATTTCTGTAGAGGAAGGTAGAGCCTTCCTTCTCCAGATTGCGCAATGCAGTCTAAGTGAAGGCGTTGGCCCGTCTCACCAACGAGAAACTAAAAGAAAATAAGACAGTGAATGCACGACGACACTAAGTGAAAGCATAAGTGATTGACAGTGCATGAAAAACATGAATGAAATATTCAACAAATAGATCAACATGCATGTGGGTGAATCGATTCACCGGTTCGACGAACATTTATGCAAAACAACTTCATGCATGCGACAACAGTGAGATAACAACCAAAACTGAAACAGAGCTAGGACAAGCTAGTATACATGTAAATGATAGCAAGCGCTGAAAGAAATCAAACAAACAACACTCGCACAAGCAAATACACAAAAAGTGACATAAATGTTGAAAAAGACATGTTGAGGCTAGTTACCCGTGAATAGTTGAGCCAGATGTGTCGAAGAGTCCTGGATGTGCTATGGGATGTTAGAGCTCCAAGATTTATGGGAAAGAATGAGATCTGATGTGTTGAATGAATAAGTTTGGGATCATGATGCGCATGACACAAATCTAGGAAAAAGCGACACTTGGAGGAAAACTTCTAAAAAAACTTTTCATGTAACCCCCAGCTGCTAAAAATAGATCCCTAAATGATTAGATGACTTTTGCATGTTGCCTTTTGCTATTCCAGGAAGAGCAAGTCATGCATGCATGCAAGTCAAGTTTCCTTCGTCTCGGGTGGAACTGGTCAATTAGACTGCTCATGCATGGAACTGCTCAATTGCTTGAGAAAAATGAGCATTTATCGCTGGGAGTTGGGCTGACTGCTCAGGAGGTTTGCTCAATTTCTAGACAGAGTAGTTGACTTCTTCCCAGATTTTGGCAAATTCTAGGTTGAGCAGCCTTGGTGGGGAAATTTGCGCAATTCCTGCTGGGAGTGTTGGCTGGTAGAATTGCACAATTATGGAGCCTAGCAGGCTACGAGACATAATTGCACAATTTTTGGAGGGAAGGTTGGTTACCCTCCAGAAATGTGCAATTTTCTTGGGGAAGCCGCTTAGCCTAAAAATGGACCAAGTATGAGTGAACAACCTGTGAGGGAAAGGCATCAAGATGTGATTGACAGGTTTCCTTCGTGCATGAAAAACATTGAACCTTGTGTACTTGAAGAAGCAAGACAAGATGCTGTGAAAGATTGGTAGGGAGGCTCCAAAACGGGCTAAGGCAACATTTTGGAGGGTGGTTGTAGCTGCTACAATAGGTTGCCTTCTAGGGAAAAAAACCCTAAATTAACATAACTTTTAACGTCATATCATCTGCACAATGAATGACCCAAATTGATTACGAAATTACAATATTTTACAAGGTAATTTTTCATCTATTTTTAGCTTCGGGGGGGACAAGTACCCCTCGCATGGAGGGGTGTACACGCTTCCTGGGGTATACATCGAGATGAAACAAGACCTCTGAATAAGGAAAGATAATTAGGCTCCACACCCAAAAATAAGTACTCAATGGGTGCTTGACCTATAAATAAAATTACCTTGAGCATGAAACCCATGCTTCAAAACAATAATAATAATTTGCTTTTTCCCTTTTCATCAAATACAAAAAATCATGATTACATTAGACATTATGACGAGCGAGACTAGTTACACTTTTCAACATATCTATCCTATTATGAACCATAAGACATGGCTTACCCCAAGATTCTTGAGACAGTTGAAGGGCTTGGAGTTATAAGTTTGAAGCTAGGATGGCTTCTTTCCCATACACATGTAAGGAGAAGTTTTCAGAGAGGATTTCGATGTGACATGATCATCCCATGAGGCATTCACCAAAGCATTATGCCAGTTCCTCTGCTCATAGTAAACAATTTTCTTAATAATATGGATTAGATTTTTATTGGTTGATTCAACTATATTATTTCCTTGAGGATGATAACTGGAAGAATGTTTCAAAACAATACCATTTTATAATGAAAAATACTAAAGTTTGAGTGATGAGAAATAAGTTGCATTATAAAAAAACAAGTGATGTAGGAATGCCAAACCTGGTGATGATATTTTGTTTGAGGTAGTTGATGACTTCCTGCCCATTCACTTGTTTTAGAGGAATTTCTTCTATCCATTGAGTAAAATAATCTATAGTAGTCAAAATATAATGATGTTGCTTTAATGAGTGCAAAAGTATTTCACCAATGACATCCAATCCCCATTGTTGAAAAGGTTGTTCTACAATAATGGGTTGTAATGGGGCATCTGACTTTCTAACATGACCACCACATCTTTGGAAAACCAAACACTTACGGGCATAAGCATGTGCATCCTTGAATAATGTGGGTCAACAATAACTATCATGCACGACTTTGTGTGCAGTGGTATCACCTACATAGTGTCCACCAATTGGTTCATCGTGGAGATCCTTTAATATCATTTCTGAATCAGGTGCTTCCAAACATCTTAGCAAGACTCCATTATGATGCTTTACAAAAAAACATGTTGTGTACCAATTGATATGATAAAACCTTGATTCGAATAACCCTCTTTTGTCATGTTTATAAGTGTGAGGGAAAGATACCATGATCAATATATTGTCGCACATCAGTGTACCAAGACATGGTTGTGCTAGTGGGGGTGGCTTGTTCAACATTATACATCTCTATTTCCTATTACCGCCCAGAATGTTCCCCTTTTGGTGTATTCCATTAGAGAAATTTGGATATCTAAAATGGGCCTCCTAAGGAATATTATAAAATAATAGTGGAAATAATAAAATAAGATTACAGTACATCGTTAAATTTTAGGGGGAAATCATAAAAAGTTTCTTTCTTGACTCATATTTTCAACTTATCTCCCTACAATTTTACTCAAATTTTAAGCGGCACAACTCTTTTGATGCAGAATTTAATTCCTTATTCATTAAGTACCCATGTTGCATACTTTTGATGGACCTGGCTACATGAAAAATGAGAAATACATGAAAAAAACGGGATTGCAATCACATTTTTCATATATTTCTCATTTTTCATGTAATAGTGTCCATCAAAAGTATGAAACATGGGTACTCCTTGGATGAGGAATTAAATTATGCATCCAATGAGTGCTCTCACTCGAAATTTGAGTAAAACCATAAGGACATAAGTTGAAAATACGAGTTGAAAAAGTAATTTATTATTATTATTATTATTAATAATTTTTTTTAAAACCTCTTTACTTTTTTACTCCAAAAATGGTGAATTATCCCCCATGGTTGACATCATCATCTTGTATCCTATTGGTTCTTTTAAAGTTTATTTTGGTTGTACATTTTTGTTTAGAGGCACATTTTAGACCTCAAAGTTTCTCTAATGGTTGCTTCTACTGCGATTCCACAGAGACCATGGCCATTTATTGTATGAACTGGTTTGAATTCAAGATCATACTCTTGCAAGCTGATCATCTAGTTCACCCTTCTTTCACACAACTCTTGTTGTAGTAAAATAAATCTAATCATTGTGTGATGCACAAAGATGATGACATGACTTTTTAGAAGGTACAACTTAAAATTCTTTACCACTTTGTATACTGCATAAGCTTGTTTATCAATGGTGGGGTAATTTAATTCATATCCCTATAGGAAAACACTCATGAATGATATGGGTCAGTAATTTCCTTTATCATCATTTTGTGTAAGAACAATTGCAAGAGAAGTCTTAGAAGCAAAAGTATATAACAAGAAATCTTTGTCGAAATCTGGACTATACAATATTAGGGCTTCAACGATTGCTTGCTTAATATAGGCGAAGGCATATTTTTCCCTTTTATTCCACTTATAATTTGCATCCTTCTTAATAATACCTTGTAGTGGTTTTCCTATATGTGTGTAATCTGAGTTGAACTTACATAGAAAGTTGATTTTCCCCTGGAAGGATTGCATGGATTTTTTGTTCATTGGGAAGAGAATTTGAGTGATAGCCTTAACCCATTCCAGGTCAACTTTTATCTCACTCTTAGCTATGATATGACCCAATAAATTTACCTCAGACATTCTGAAGAAGCTCTTCTTAGGATTTAAATATATTCCATATTTTCGACATCACTCGAAAATCCATCTCAGATGACGCAAGTGATCAGATCTCTTCTTCGAAAACACTATGACATCATCCAAGTACATTGCTAAAATTTTCCCAATTAAACCACACAATTCAATTTCCATATCGTATTTGAAGGTAGCTTCTACATTAATAAGTCTGAAAGGAATTTTTTTAAAGGCAAAGGTACCGCACTTTATCCTGAAAGTAGTTTTGTTTCTGTCAGGTTTCACTACTAGAACTTGGTTGTATCTAGAGAAACCATCTAGTAATGAGAACATCTCTAACCTTAACATTGTTTGAAGGATTTTTTCCATAGACAACACATGATAATTATCCTTGTCTGAAGCCTGGTTCAAATTGAGGAAATCAACACACAATCACACCTCTCCGAACTTCTTTCTTATGAGAACTAGATCGGAGACCCATGTAAAGTGACAAACTTTAAATATGATCCAAGCATCCATAATTTTCCTTAGTTCTTTCTAAATGAGGGGTTCAATCTTAAGATTCACTTTTCTCAATTTTGTCTGAAAAGGCTTTAACCCTTGATAGGTATCACATGTTGGATTATTCGTGTGTCATAGGTTTTCAAGTCATTGTACGTCCACACAAACACATCTTGATACTGCTTAAAGAGGCGGATAAAAGATTTCCACTCTTAAGCATTATTGAATTCAAGGAACAAAATTAATATTTCAATATTGGACATGTGAAATGAGACATTATACCTCTTGTTGATAATGTATAAGATTGTGTGACATAGTGAATAGTGTTATGTACCTAGCATGTAACATTATCTTAGTCACCTATCACTTTGACTGCTTCAACTTTGAAGTCGATGGATTTCGTTAAGTCGGAGATGAGTGCTTCATATTCAATGATGTTGTTAGTATACTCAAATTCCAAGCGACATGAGATTATATGCGTGTTCTGTTGCGGGTATACTAAAATACAACCAACTCCATAACCCTCCTGTGTCTTCAAACCATCAAAATACAATTTCAAAATGTTAGAAACCCTAGGGTTAGCTCCTACACTACTATTATTTACATCTATAATAAAAAATTCATTTGCACCAGTTGGATTGAAGCGAAGGAGTTCCAACTGTGTTTGGTGGTATGGATGAAGATTGCATTAGTTAACATCCATGATCAACCTCTAGAACACAATTTGCAAAAATGGTTTGTGCATAACTGATAGGCTCATTAGGCGCTTCAAGCGCCGTGATGGTATGTTTCATAAATGTCTCACTCTCAACTCGGATTTGATTATTCTTTCCCTTATACGAAATCCATAAATGTGACTAGTCAGTAGCAAAGTATCCCTTTAATTTACTAGACTAGTCTCTACTCAATAATAAACCATAATCTTAAGGAATGTCCACAATGAAAATATCAATATATTGGTGAACTCTATGGTCTGATGATAAATGAATTCTGACATTGTTAAGTTCACCAAAAACCTATACCAAATATCTGTCTAACTAGATAATTATGGCATTGGTCATGTCCCATTTAGCATTGATTTTCTTGGCAACATATAGGGGCATTACATTTACAAATGCACCAGAATCAACTAGGCAATTATGAAAATTATAATTAAAGATCTCAAAATTTAAAAGAAATGAAGGGAAAGTAGACCTATCATTTACATTTGTTGCATTAACAATTGATTCAAGAATGGTCGAAGACTTACTGGACAAAGCTTGAGAATAAGAAATCGCTCTATGTGATGGAGGCTGAGATGCAAATGCTTAGATGAGAAATTCTCATTGCTCTTCTATCTTGTCTATTTCATAAATGGAAATTTTTGCATGAGCCTTTTTCATATCTTCAATAATGTTGTAATCAATTTCTTCATCATGAGTAGGGTGTCTCAATGTGGTAGGTGGTGTAACTTTTTTCGGCACCTCAGGGGTGATGGAATTATTAATGTTGTTCTTAGAAGCACCCTTTTGTGGATGTGTACTCCCAGACTTATCCTGAGTGCCTTGAGCAAGATTATTAGGTGGTAAATTTTTTATTAATAGTTTCTTTCTGACATCTTGCTCAGGCACAGGTCCATTTTTCCTCAAGTCATATTGCTTAGCAGGTTGTGGAGGAGGAGCATCACCCATTGGGGGTTCATTAACACCTTATCGATCATTATTGAGAATAAAATATAGAGTGAAAATTACATCAACAATATTTGATTTTTCCTCTGTCAAGGTAGGTTCATCAACATTTTGTGTCTGCTCGGAATTCTCTTATGCTTTCAAACTTTTAATAACATTTTAAACCACAAAATTCATGCTGTCTTTCCACTGAGGGCATTTTTTTTTCTTTTCTGAATGAGCCTCGTGATGAAAGGTACAATAATTATCCATGCCCATGTTTTTCACATTGAACACAACATTAGAGATCTATGCAAACTTAGTCAGTAGGTTAAAATTATTTTTATTAAATGGATTAAAAGACTTGTTACTGTTAGAAGCCTCACTTGACTTGCTCTTGATTTCATATACTTCATCGGTTAACAAATTAAAATATTTAGTCAAGTTGTCCATGTCAAAAGGGTATTTTCCTTTAACTTTGGTAGAAGAAAATTGGGACTTCTTAGAAGTGTCTATGGAGTCTTTTGAATCATCTTGCTTAGTGATAACCCCAATATAACTTAAGTCCTTTTCGATGACAATCACTTTTGATAATTTAAGAGCCAAAGTTTCTTTTGCAGCAAACTTGAAAAAAATTGGAATGTTAGTAGACAAGGCAACAATATAATAATGCTTTATAATAGAATCATGTGGTTGAACATCTGTGGGGAATTCATTCAAAATCTATGTAAATCCTTGATTAAACTTTTCCTTTCACCAACCTTAAGATTTTCGAGTTCTTTTAATAACATGGCTAGAGTTTTATCATTAGAAAATGTTTCTGAAAATAATCATTTAAACTCCCTCTAGTTATGGATTGAATTAGGAGGAAGAATATGGTACCAAATTGAAACTCTACCTTCGAGAGTGTATGGAAAAAATCCATAAGCAACATCATCAAATCATACCTCTAACATCCGAAGATGCAAGTAGAAATCATCATTGTGGTCCTCGACCTTCGATTTCTTATCAGGATTGTACTTTGAGAGCAACTTTTCCACATGCGATGAATATTGCTCGAAAGAGAAAGAGGCCCTTGGGCCATCTAATGCAATTGTTCACCAGCCATGTATTTTTTATCCTTTTCCTCCTCACTCTTTGATTATGAAGAATCTTCTCCTTCACCTTTCAAATTCTTGTTGTAATTAGGATGTTATTCTTCTCTCGATGGTTCTTCATGAAAATGAAAAATCCTCCCTATCACCATCCATATTTTCCTCAATATGTGGAAGATCCCCTTGTTGATGTATTCTTTCAGTAGAATTAGTTAACTCTTCAAGGGTTGTAATAACCAAAAATTCCATTGAAGAAACCAATACACCATTATAAGTTGTTTCTTTCTTTATGGGCTTATGAAGAAGGATAATGATGATAGGAATAAAACCAAGAGCTCTCATAAACTGATGACTAATAGGCCAGATTGTTTGGAGTTGATCACAAGTAACTTTAAAATCCTGTTCCAAACCTAGATGAGAGAACTCTCCTCTCTCAATAGTTTGATTTGGAGTTGTGCTTTGCTCATTACTGCTTTTCAAGGAAGATTGTTTGTTAGGATGTGGTGAGTTATCAGCTATAAAATTGTTTCCCTCCTTCTAGCACTATAAATTATTAAAGTATTAGATGTCACCAATATTAAGGGGGTCTCCCTGGTATGAGATCCCAATTAGGCCTCAGATCGTCTAGAGTAGGAGCCCCAAATGGAAAGTATAGTTTTTTGCCATTATCTTAAATATTTTCCTCAGCTACAATGAATGACACAAGAGAAACACATGCATTTTTGAGATAAACGTAAATGAAAGTGAGTCTTTGAAATAAAAGTAATAGTATTATCCTAGAAAAGGAACATATATAAATATGAATAATCATTAGTAATATTGAGAAATAGTTAACCAAGAAACCACGATCATGAAATCACAAGACACACATTTAAAAGAGGCATACTAAAGGCAACGAAATAGTTCATTTTCATTAGTATGAATGGAAAAAATCATATACCATAAAAAATGAAAAAATGGTTTCACAATCATTTATTACATATGCATGAAAAATGTGTTGGCTCCCAGAGATTTGAATTATGAAGTGAAAGTTACAAGATACACCATTACATTGATATAACACACATTCCAATAGTGTAACTTTAAGCCACTACTTGCTTCTCAAAATCCTATTCTTCTCTCCTATGCCTAGCTTGAGAAGCCAAGGTGAAAATTCCTTTTGCTTTAGCTATGAGGGTGTATATATATAAAAACAAGGTGACCCTTCACCTCTCTTGTGACTCTTGAGCTCCCCTCATGACTCTTGAGCTTCCATATGAATTTTCATACTCCTAAGATACCTTTGGACTTATACATGACTTTTCACATTCTTTTGGTGACCTTTGGACATCCACATATTTTACATTGTACTTTTCATTAAAATTACATAATTACATCCAAAAATGATGTGGCAACATGATGACTCAAATGGCTATTGAGATGACCCTAGAGAAGACATGAGTTGGAAGCGTTGACATGGAATTTGTCATGATGTGGCAATGTCAAGCTTCTCTTCTTGATTCTAACTTTATGTCTTTATCATAGATGTTGCATGTTCTTCATCTTCATCCTCCAAAAGGTTTGAATATATGGAGTCTCCTATGTGATGTTGGTCTTCATTTTTATGTCACAATCTAGTGTCCCTTCATCTCCCTGTTTGATGATCAACTTGTCTTTGTAGCTGCATAAGTGTCTTCTTGCATGGTCTCCTTTTCATCCTTCTTAAGCATCATCTTGTCATGTTAAGATACAGTATCTTCAAATCAAATTCACTCATGACAAGACAACATTAGTATGGAAATCTCCTAATCTAACTTAATTCATGAAATTCACTTATCAACGCGGAACTAAGTAGTAGACAAAGGAAAAGGTTCAAGAGTTTCATAGTGCAAAATTCCAGTAGGTAGGAGTGAGGGACTCATGACTCATGACTGTGAAGTGTGAAGTTCAAGAGAGAGCTTGAGCCATTGGTATATGTAGTTGTGTAGTTCAGAGAGACAAAGAGATAGAATTTTGAATGAAATTGCACAACTCGCAGTAGGAGGGTGATTGGGAGGCAATATTTGGTAGTTATGAGAGGAAATAGGTAGCTCTTAAGCACTGTGATTACGCATTGCACAATCCTCAGAGGAATAGCTATGCATTGCATATTTCTAGTAGGTAGGAATGCTTACTGAGGCTTGCAACTGTGCAATGTGTAGTTTAAGGAGGCTAAGTGAATCAGGGTTGGTCATGCAAGGTGTTCTTTATAATTTGAGTAAGTTTGGGATTACTGAGACAAAGATGAAACTAGGACAATATTTAAACATGATCACACACTCATAATGGTTGATGAAACAATAATGAACACTTAACACCTGAAAATAGCATGAACCCATTAAAATGAAATAAAAACAACACTTACCTCCAAGTGTGGCATTTAAGATACACTTTCTAACACAGGTGAAGAAACTAACAAAACAATGCATAAAACTTTGGGAATGAGTCTAATTCATATTTCTATGACAGATAGGACCCATTCATACCAAATTTACCCCTTGAGGATGTGTTGTAACTCCCTTTCACAATGTGCGACACTTGCATTATCAAAAGATGACACTTATGATTTATTCACAAAGGGACTAGGGAACTTGGAAGGCGAATATGGAATGTCTTTTACTACTAGAAACAATAGCTCACAAGGCTAAAGTAGGCTCTAAACTTTGGAGGATGTTGTAGAAGCAACAACATGACCCTAGATAAGTGATCAAAGCCTGCATTCAATCATTTGGGTTTGACAACCACCTCAAAATCATACTCCTGGAACAACAATAGCCATCTACAGATGCACCCCACAACATAGGCTTATTCACTAGGTACCTTACAATTGAATTATATATGTAAAGATTAAATTTATTCCCTATACGATAATGCAAATACTTTTCCAATGCATAGACCATAACCAATCCCTCATGTTCCATGGTAATATAGTTATGTTTTGATGTTGACATTTTTTGTTTGGCAAAGGTGACCAGGTGGTCTAGGTCTCCCTCCCTCGGTTGTGATAAAGTGACTCCTAAAGTTATAGAGGAAGAATCCACATGCACATGAAATTATTTTTCCCAATATGGAAAAACTAAGATAGGTGCACTGATAATATTTTCCTTTAAAGTATCAAAATCTCACTAGAATTCTTCAGTCCATTGAAGTAGTACATTTTCCTTCAACATCTTCTCCATGGTCACAGTGGTGTGAGCATGTCCCTTAATAAAGTTTATATAATAACTAGTGTGACCCAAAGTACCATGCAACTACCAAATAGAAATAAGACGATGGAAATTTATAATAATCACAATCTTGGCAGAGTCCACCCACAACCCTTTCTTACACACAATGTGACCAACAATGTCTGAAAGGGGGAACAAAAAATACATTTTTCAAGTTCAGGGAGATTTGCAACTGTATGCACCTATCTAACTTCAATGCCAACACCTCCATATGCTTTTGTAACAAACTAAAAATGGTCCAGTCATCCAAGTATATCTCCAAGAATTTATGTATAAATTCTTTGAATTTTGTGATTGCAAACTTGGAGAAAATAGTTGGAGAACTATTTAAACTAAATGACTTGATTTTATATTGGAAACAACTCCACTTAGTAGCTAAAAATGTTTTATGATAGTCTTCCTTAACGATTTGGATTTGGTGGTACATTGAAAATCCATCGATGAAAGGATATGCTTCTTGAAAACCAAAATTATCAAGGACCTCATGAGTCAAATGGAGTAGGAAATGGGTCATGGACACATGCATTAATTTTCTCAAATCCACATAAATCTTGATTTCACCCAATTTCTTATTTTTCACCACCATGGGACTAATCCACATTGAGTCCTCCATTGGTTCAATTATCCCTGATTTGAGCACCCATTCCAAATCTCACTTGAATTTCTACTAATATATTAGATTCAATCGATAAGGCCTCTGTTTAATAGGTATTGCATCCAGATTTAGTGGAATCTTCATTTCACCCAACTCGCCCATTCCTCCCTTCATTTTTGAAAAGGTAGTGGGAAACAAATCTAGATATTCCTTTAATGGATTTGTGATATTTTCTATGGGCTCATCATCCCAATAGTCTCCAATCAGTTCCATATTTTTATTCTTGTCACTACGAATATTTACCTTCTTTATCATGATAGGTTTTGTGTAATTTTATGTCTCTAACCTTGATCCTGAAACAATGTGTTCTCCTTTAGTTTTAGGAATGTGCAAGTCTCATGGATCCTCATCATCATCATTATCATTTGCAACATTGTAACATTCCATAAATTATTTCACTGTCTTTAGATGTTGATGGGTTGGACACAGGGGTGTTGTCCAGTGTATTGATATAATTGTTGCAGAAACAATATTCTCCTTCAAAATCTTAAGTGTGTGGTCTAGAGAATCATCTTTAGCTATGAAGAATAATGTATATTTAAAATTATGAGATAGATCCTCACGTTGCACAATGCCTCTACGCACTTCTAGCTCAATGCACCAATTCTTGGGTATGGCACCCAAAGTGTGTAGAAATCTATGACCATGTTCTTCCTGAGGTACTCTCCTATGATTCCAAGTGTACACACATCTCTTGATATGAATGGTAGGACAATATAACCCATCACATTTGAATTCTATAGCCTCTAACCCTGACCCAAACCAAATGCACATTATATGCTTGAATTTTTCCTAATTATCTATGATAGCCTTATGGGAAACCCACAACCGTGTTGGAGTCACTTTTAAAGCAACATCTAACACTAACAATGTCAATTGCTCAAGAAAATTTGGCTCGAATTATTGGAAAAATGTTGTAATATCTGTTAATACATCATACTTTGGTGGGTCTTGTACCTTCGTTATGATCCATCATATGACCTGAGTTATGTGTGTGCACCTTTAGGAAGGCACTTCATGTAGCTAATTTTTCCAAATTTTTAATTCCATTTTAGAATCCGACAAAAAAGTGTTGATGCTATTCCAAATAAGAGAATCATCTACCATCAGGTTGATATATTATTCTCCCCATGCAGTAATATGGTAAATATTATATAACTTATCTACATCATACTCTTCTCCAACAAGTTATGTATATAGCTCCCTTGCCAAGATCCAAAGGTGTTATCACTTGAACATCACCAAATTCAAAAACCATTTTCCTTATCTTTATATGAATAATCACTTGATTGTCAAAGGCCTAATCAATTCCCAATACAACAAGATAAGGGTATGTATCATCGACTATATCAATTACCTAAAAATATCCCAAGCTTTTCACCCCATTAATGTTGATCTCCACATTTTACAATTGCCCAATGGGGAAAATCTTGTATTGATTTGCCAATCCAAGTTGGATAGGGGATCAACTTAACTTTAGTCTCCTCATCATTTCCCATGTATTCTTAGTAACATGTTCACATTGAAACCCAAAACCATAATGATATTATTCATGCCATATACTCCTATCAATGCATTAAATCTGAATTATTGATTGATTCACTTCTTTCAGGAAACCTTGTTGACTGACTGTAGTGAATGCACTACTCCAACCTTTTTCTCCTTTGTGCACTGATCAATCATCCTCTAAAACTTCTATATATAGAACTATCATCTTGCATCAATTCCAAGAATATCTTCAAAAATGACTTGATCGCATTGTCTCCGACTTCAATATTTTTAGCAATGGTTTTATCATACACTTAGGGAATATCATATACTAGGCTATCCCCAAAGAAGATGTGTGATCAAAATTCAGTGGAGGTTCAATGAATTTCCTCACCCATTTTTGATTATTAGTATTACCTTGTTTAGCATCATTCGTACCTATCCAAGTGCCTCCACGTGTGGCATGTATGCATGATTGATCTTGGCATAGTTTTGTCGTAACCTTATAAATATTTTAGCCTTTCTTCTCCTTAATATTTGCAAGAAAGAAAGACAATCATTTGTCACAATAGCTAAATATCTATAGTATTTACACATCGAACAAGGATTGGGACAATCTTTGGTAATGTTTTATGCCCATCCATAGTTGTAATAGATGATAGGTCCTCATCCTCAGCCAAATGTTCCTCATCCTCAACCTGCTCCTCCATGTCCTCTACCCTTCATACCTTGTTCTCACCCTGGTTTATTATACATGTCCTATTGATTTTTGTTTTGCGTTGTGCCATCTTGTCTTTCCTGCTCTCTGTAGGAATCCATGGTGCAATCCCACGTTAGCTCCAATGATTGAAAAGTATGAATATCATGACCCACAAATTCAAAAAAATTATAGAATATAATCCTTATGGAAGTCTCATATTTTTGTATCATGGGACAAGTTTGGGATATATGTCCCCACACCCTACATATCTTGCAACATAATCCTCTCCCTTACACTAGTGGATTAGTGACACCAATCACGATGTACCATGTCATCATTGAACATTGATTTCTTTGGTTCCCTTCCTTTATGTAAATGGTGCACCAAACCTCTAAGAATTTCTCCTTCCATTTGGCTAAATCCTACAATTAAACTATAAGGGAATCCATCTGTGATTGAAATTGAGCTATGCCAAAATTCTTGATTGCTTTCACTATTGGAGATGCCTCCAACTTCAAAGTAATTTTCAAAGCATCTAACTGAGTTTGAATGTTTTGTTGCATTAGTGGAACTCAAATATGAAACAATGTACCCATATTAAACCATTCCTAATGTTGTTCATCAAGGAGACCAAATGGAAATTGGTCCACCAATACTTTGAATCATTAGTTGTAGTCCCAAATGGTTTCGTCTTGTCTCTACTTGATCTTTTTAGATTAAGTTATGCACTGATATGAAAGCTCAGGCTTGTGAAACTCCTTCAATAATTCTTGTTTGACCTCTCTCAATTATCTCCTCAAATGTCTCAAGTGAGCAATGCTCTTATATTTTGGTACCTAGATAAAGAAAGATCTCTAAAACCAATTTCCTATTGGATAATATTAATGAGATCATATTGAACATTATTGGCAACCTATACTACCTCATATATAAATGAATGTTGCTCTAGTTCTTCATCCAGTACCATGAAAATATGACATCTTTAAAGTGTCTACTATTCTTCTCTATTTATTAGCTCCCAATGATGGTGTACTATACAAATATTATATGTTGTGATCCAATTTCTCCTAGCTGACTAGACTAACTTTTGTTACTATTTTGGTTACTTCAACTCTTTTGTCTAGCTATTGCATGTAAAACACTACCTGGAGAACTTAACTTTGGATGAATCTGTGTGTGTAGGGTCACAGGTTCAACACGGGGCATACTCTGAGTAGGGTCCTTGCGATGCATGTGCTATACTGCTTCTAGGTTAGATTGTGAAAATTTGCCATCCTCTCTTTCTGCATGTGGTATGTCATTATGCACTTTGTTTGAAATTATCTGATCTCCACTTCTTCTCCTTCTCCTATGACCTCTTGTTATCTCCTTCACTGGATTCTGTTCAATTGTAGGTATTGACACAAATTTCCTCAACACTCTAAAAAATTGTCATACTTTCGTTCTTAATTTTTGTGGCATACCTTTTCATGACCTCGGTCAAGGATATTTTTCAATTCCTTTTCTCACCTCTTTCTTCTACTCTTGATTCTTGGCCCTATTCCCTCTGTTTACTCCCCAACCATCCCATAGATTTCCCTTTTTTCATAAGGGTTTTAGCTACTCATGATGTTGGATTCCATCCTCAACACACTTTTATAACATAACAACATTTTCACAAAATTAGGTAATTATCGAATAAATATCCCACATGGGACCTTCAGAAACCATCTCTTATTAGCATTACAAGAAACTATAGATTCAATGGAAAACTCATAATATAGCCCCCAATAACACTTTCAAACTAGAAATCCAATACTAGCAAAATTTTGTTATCTACAAATTGCAATATCTGAACTCACTCATGGGCCTAATTTTTAGGTTCAACAGGGTGCTAATTTTGATTTAGATCATTAAAATTTTGAATCCACTTTGCTAAGAACCTTAGGAATTCAGTAAATAATATTTCATAGAGATCGTCAATGAATCCATATCGTTATAGCATATCAATATTGATATGTCAATCTCCAATCTCACCAACATCAAACTCCTATAACTTTTCTTTGAAACACTAATTGATGTCCTTGAAAATATTCCACATCCATGTTAATCATAAAGCCCTTTTCCTTTGTAGGATTTCTTTGTTTCTAATCAGGGTTAATGTGTGTAATGTGACTAAGAAAAATCCCACTAGATACTGGCCCTTTTCAACAACACCTATGGAATAGACAAAGTCTCACTCGATGCACTTATTGGAGGTTGCGAGAACCAAGTTTTTGTAGTTGTTATGGGGAAGGAAATATGTTATAGGCCAAAATTATACGCTACCAAACATCCTCTTAAGATACTAACTCTGATGACAAACATCCATAATGTATTCAACAACATTGCAAATCCAATTAACAACAGGGTGTCACAATTACGCATATTGTGAGATCAACCCATTTATACACTAAAATCTTCAGGAATATAATCGAATACCATGAAATTAAGTTACAACACATGGGAAACAAAATTGAACATAACTACAACCATCAATTATTATTACCAAAAAGTGTGTCAGATATAATACTTACAACATTGCCACAATTTATCTCCTTGGCTCACCAACCTAGATTCAACATTACAAGATTACAACAAAAACCCTAAAAACCCATTGATCACTAGTGAATATGATCCGGATTTAAACAGGAACGCAATAGATTACAGAGATAACCATAAATACAGAGATGCGATAACCATAAATAAAGAGATGCAGTGGAAGTAATACTTCATTTCATTAATGGAAAATACCGAATTATGCTTACAACCAGAATTGGAAATAAACCAGCTAGGGCGATGGTAGCTTATCTCTGAGAAGAGATGTGCGGCTACATGCCTCTGAACTGTTCCGAACTCTGTTACAATGAGGCTCGAAGGCCTATTTATTGTTGAGAAACAATGGAAAACCCTTCACATTCCAGAACCTACCCCTAGAAGATGAAACGCCAAATTGTGGGCCCTGTTTTGGGTAAATTGGTACATCAATTTCCCGGGGTCGTAACTTTGGCATACGATCTCCATTTGACGCATACAATAGCTCATTAGAAAGATCTATTCGAGCACTATCATTGTTGGAACAGGCAACATTGGTCCATTCCATGGACCCATGTTGCCCTCGGATTCCCCAAAAAACGTCGTTTAGGGCCTCAAAACGGCTCCGGAAGTTCAGGACCCGAAAAACTGCTAAA